>JZLH01S0619642.1:48291-65726 GCA_001188425.1 Eucidaris tribuloides
TTTACGGATGTGTCTACTACTTCAAGACTCAGAGACCCCACACCAAAGTTATTGAATGGCTTTGTGAAAAAACCAAACTTAATTGGGAAAGATACTTAGTAGGACGGAAACAAAATTGATCTTGTGGTATAGACTGACAGAGAACACTCTTATCCTAGTCATTGACCTGTAACAATTTATTTGCTACATGTGTGAACAAGTTGATGCCCTTCAAATAGCAAGTTGAGTCGCAATCCATTAAAAAGTAGTTGTCAACATCCTGTAAAAATTAACTTAAAAGTGTTCATGTAAACTGAAACCAGAGTAAAGGACTTCCCTGTTAATTTGTCTACACTTTAGAATTTGGTAATTTTGATAAAATGCACATACAGGATACCTGTATCATTGGAAACATACCACTGTACACACACCACACACATACCATCGTAGCACTTGTACAAACTGCACTGAACACACAAGCACACACAAATCACACACATTACCAAACCACATACAAACATGCACACATACTACACAAACACATAACACAATGTGAGATGTACGTTATCACAACAACAATGAGTTCTTCCGTCACGCACACAGGCACTAAGCACACAACATTACATGTTAGTACATACACACACAAAACATACATGTCACACACAGATGTTATCACAACAAATGAACAGTTCTCCTCCATTGAGCCCATGGACATACATGTAATCTAATGTTAAACATGCTTTACTGGATTTGTTTTATCCATTCCATAATAAACTGTAGCGTCAAACAGGTTGCTAGGTGTTTGCATAACACTTCCTCTTTAATTCATTCATTTCCTGCTGTCCGGTGTGGGGGGGGGGCGGGGGGACCTGGGGAGGGAGGGAGAAGAAACAGTCGATCACGACATGTTATACGCTAATTTTTCATCTTTAAAATTTTATGCGACATCTCAAAAATCGTATCACAAGATGGAGACAGGCGTAGATCTGGTGATGGATCTAGCATAGTTGTTAACAAAACAACAAATTAAAGGTAAATGACATGATGGGTCGATGTAGCGCATCAATCTTGGTCTGAAACTACTTCTAGGAATCAAGCAAGAACCATGCCAAGGATCTGCCTGTGAAATACTTGTATGCTCAAAATCCTGTACTATATCTAAAGTATCAATGTCAATCTTATTCCTCGTCGAGGCAAACTGGCGTGGTGTCTCATGGCGTCCCTATAATATCGTGCCCCCAGATTTAATTGTATTGTTCAATCCTCTATAGTATTATATAAATTTAGAAAACCTTCCAGACTGCGAGATTCCACTCCAGCTGGGTGTCTATAAGTGCGTATATATCTTCAACTCATTCTTGTCTTGAGCATTTTCAAGTGCCAATCACAGTTCACTTCTACCTTTAATTGCTCTCACTCCTAAAACAACAACATGGCTGGACATGCTAATTAGGTTTAGGTTTCAGTTTAAGCTTCAGGTTCGACATAAGGATACGGACTGGGACCTTTGTAGGCCATCCAAAACTACGAAAATTCTTCTTTATGAAGTGTTCATGCGAGTATACACAGTAGTGGCCCAGCTGGGCTACACACACAGTCATTCTTTGTTTGACCGAACGAGACCCTCATCTATCATCCTCCAACCGGGGCTCTTCCCGCATTTATGAATTTATAGTCGAAGGAATATTTTTATTGGCATCATCTTTTGATGTGCTCTGAGACCCCCCACGCCCCCCACAGCTATGGTGAATTCAACAGAACTTCTCCAAAACGCAACTTAGACTCGATTTTTCTTAACCAAGTTTGGTAATTGAACAAGGTCGATGTGTATGCAGTATTTTGGCTAAGTTCAGAACAGGCGGCTCACTCATTTCTTATGAACCTAGATAAATATGTAGCTTGATGTACCGATTACAGTCAAAATATTTCAAGTAAATGATGCTACACTTCATTTCTTATCTATCTTATTCAGATTTGAAAAGAGCAGATACACAAAATGGATAAGATAAATATTCGTCTTTTCCATCACTAGTCTCCCTTGTTCCATCAGTGCATTTTACTCTCATAAAAGGTGCTAATAAAATCTTCTGAAACGAGGAGTAACTGGAAGGTGATGCAGTACTCACATTGAACAAAACCCAATCTCTCAAGTGTTCCCTCTTCGAATTCAATCACAGCAACTCTCGACATCTAATACCATTCTCTTGACTGAAAAACAAAAGATAATACAAATATAATATGCATCCAATTTGCCACACCTACGATGGACATATCTCAAGAAATGCAGACTCTGCAAATATTATCTGAAAGTCAGCTCACTTCCCTTCTCCACTAACAACTTACCAACGGGCCGCCTATTATATTCCACATATATTTTGGTTTGCTATTGTGGTTTGTTTTGTTTTTTTGTTGATTATTTTATCATCTGTAGACCTGTCTACAGTGACCATCGCGAAAAAATGCTGGCACAAGCACGAATTCAACTTAGATTCTGGCTCATGTGCATGAAATAATTAGTGCTGGGGCTAGCACTAATTTAGTGTTTATTCTGTAGAAAACGGTGAGCCTAATTTTCAGATGATGTATAGGAAGATTTTGTGCACGTTTTGCTCATGGGTCTATAGCTTGATTTACATGTTAGCGTGAGAAGTTATTGAAAGTACCACCAATTATCTATGTAACTCTTGCACGAGCTTAACTGATTATTATTTGCTTTCTTTGTTCTGCCGCGATTTGGAAAGTTTTGGTCCGCTGAGACTATGAGAGCAGTGTTATGCTATGCCTCGGTTAACTACATGTACCTGAGGTGGTAGCTTAGTGTCCGATGTTGGTTGCATTGCTTTACTTAGCAGGTGCCATGAGTCTAGAAACACCAAAGTTCCTTGAACTTCTGCCAGCATGAGAAATTAACTTCAAGACACGCCAAATATCCACTTTTCAGTTAGGCCTATTTAATTGCTTTATATAATGGTACGATACTTTATTCATTAATCTTCATTTTTTGTTGGCTGACATTGATCACCTACTCCTCCCTCCAACCCCCAAAACAAAACAAAATTAAGAAATGGTCATCTTCATGTGGAGTTTACATAATAGGTTTAATTGGACGTGTATATTATATGTGCGACTCGCTGCGTGCCTGATAGAATCCTATATACGCATTCTTTTGTCCAAGCGACGCTTACTTAACAAATCATTATGCTCTCCCGCCAAGACTAAATTAACTCGAAGTGTGTTTATTTTAAAATATATTTCGCTTGTTTCTAATATCATATCGAATTTAAATTTAATTATATAATGCGCTCCTAATTTTATCTAAATAGTTAGTGTCTAAATTATCTGTATACAGTTGTGAAATGCCAATTGGTTAAAGTAATGCTCAAACATTCCCTTCTTTGTGTATTTCATCTGATAGTATGGTGTTTTTGCAATGCAAGACGCCAACCCTTTGTGCTGCCCGGGATTAAACAGTTTTCAATCTTCGCAATCTGACATATCTGACAGTTATTTCCAACAGTTCAATGAACTGTTACATAGAACTCAAATACTGTTTTGGAATATATTCTCACGATCGCCATAAGCCTCCAACTTTTACTACAAATACTTACTATCCTATTAGGCCTGAGGATACGCAATTAAACTGGAATTAAAATACGATATATAACAGTCGATTCCGCTATATTTGGCGCCACTGGGCGCTGCTTCATGTGGCTGCCGGAATTGGTATTCGAATGCGACCGTTCTAAAAATGAATACGAGTTTAAATGTATCGAAATTGGGGCGTGCGACATACGAATCTTATGATAACATAGCTTTTGAACTCCAAAACGAAACTGTTTGTTTACAAAATCAAACAATTTTTACAATAAGTTAATAATGTATTTCACCTATGTCTTAATTAGTGGATGTCAATGTACCATATATATTATCGCGAAATTTAGAATATGGATCAAGATAACTCCTATAATATATTCATTTTTTAAGTGGAAAAAACGATCAAGAACAGTGGTATATTTATATCAACAGTATTCAATCGAGGTCCGTAGTGAAAGAATCTGCCAACGCTGCCCGGTGCAAGTCATTTCGCGTAGCCATCCGTACCATCCCGTTCGGAGCTTAAATCGCTGGTTGGAAAATTTTTTTGCCAATTGACGCAAAAGCAAGAGTTGAATGTCGGTTTTGAAAAACAGAGAGAAAACTGACAAAATACCGTCAATTTTTTACAATAATTCTTGCCTTCTGCTTGGACGTTTACTTTTTCTCCGAAAAATTGCTGTCATGCATTCGAAACCTTGATTCATTCTAAGCTATTGGATAGATTTTCGTACACGTCGCCAATCTTGGTAACCAAAATATCCCATTTACCCAAATATCCAATATATCCGTTTCCACAGAATCAACGACACTGCTGGCGCAAGTGTGATACGCGGATTAATTTGGGGCTTCGTAACGGATTATTTGCTTAATTCAAATGGCAGCGCCTCGGCCACGTGGGTAGCATCCTTGCTGCATGAAAGGATGATCATTTCTATTTTTCGAACGACAAATGTTGGATTTTTTGCACTGGTGCCACGGGGCTTAAAACCACCGATCTTCAGTGTTGGGAGCCTGTTTATGTTTATTCATTCTCATTTGTTCAACTGGCCTACTGCTACACACACATTGCATTCTTAACTGTATACTCAATTTTTGTCCTTGGTCCTATTACTTGTTTTCGCGTATGTACTTTGTTAAATTATTTTTTTCGTATTTCTGAAACTAATCGAATTAATCCGATTAATTCCGATCTTACCTTTCCAGTCAACTAAATCGGCGGAAATATCAATGAGTGCGATTCATTCCTCGCCCGTCGCAGGAAAGGGCAGTCACATGATTGGGAGAAGTAAAAATGCCTCTTGAACCAAACTGGTTGAAAGATATAAAGAAACACCAGCTGGAATGTATCTCCTGGCTGAAAGAATTTAACTTGAATTTGTTTACTAAAAGGTAAATGACATGATTGGGCTGGTCCTCAACTTGGGCTTAAACTACTCTAGAATCAAGTAAACTGTGCAAGGATTCTCCTGTGAAAATCTTGTAGTCAAACATTGACTCATTCTAAAATAAATAATGTCAATATTACTCGTAGCACGGAAACCTACTGTGTGGCTCTCTATGGGGCTTATTTTTATCGTCCCCGAATAAAATTAAGATACTCCTATGTTTATGCTTGATTCTCCTGAAGTAAACAAATTACAGACAAATCCTCCTAGGTGGGAGATCCACTCCTGCTAGTGTATAGTTGGTATATATTTCAACTCATTTGGTTCTTGAAGCATTTTCAAGTGTTCCCAATCATGTCACTAACCTTTAAGGAGAATAAAGCATTAACATACTGGCACTTTTTTTCTCTTGAGCCCCAAGAGAACTTAATCCCGTAGAAAGCTACACAACAAAGTTGTCTGTCACTAGACATACTGTACTGACGGTATTTGAAAATGAGTCAGATCTTTTGACTACCAAATTTTCACAATAGAATCCTTGCATAGTTTACTTGATTCTAGAATAGTTTTATTCCAGGTTGAGGACTACCCCCAATCATGTCATTTATCTTAAATAATCATTCAACTGTATTAAAGAAGTTCCAGTGACAAATAATGGCTTCTAAATGATCATTTTACAAATCACAATTATTACATTATTTTCAAGATACATGTGGTCATGTGTCGTATGGTGGGACCCCTTTGCGGTACAGGCACCAAAATTATGAATTTTGTCACTCTCTTTGCATTTAAACACAATATAACTCAAAAAGTACTAATCAGAAACCAACAAAGTATACATTTTCTGAAAGCTAGAGCTTACAGAGAATCTCAATCATCCAGGGTCCAAGGTTGCTTAACGAGGTGTGCTTAAAAACAATTTAAAGGAGTAATATCATCACAAAAACGAAATAGTTATGTAAGATATTGATACAACTTATTACAGCTTGGTCAGTATGTAAGTTATGGCCTCAAAATTGATGTCTTTATATTGCGTGAAAAAAGCACACTTTCACTTTAAGGAAAATGTATGAGTTTTAATACTTTTTAATTTTCAGAGGGATCAGGGTGATACAGGCTGTGACAAAATATCGTTAAAAATTGTGTCTTGCGATTTTGTAATCAATAACATTAATTACACTAATTAATCATAAGAGTATTACTAAGCCTAACTAACAAATTTAGAGATTAAATAGAGATTGGAGTTTATGTTAATAAAATGGATCAGTAGTAGAGTGTATTTAAAAATTCAACCAAAAATGATAGCCCTGAATGTGAACATTACTTGTGTGTCCTCACGCAGGTACTAATCATGCTTCATAACGTGTACAAGTCAATGGCAAGCAAGTAAGCGTACGACGCAGTAAATTAATAAGGTAATTAATGACTTCTAGAAGACAATTAATTTCATTTATGTGAGAATTGTGAGTTAAACAATGTGTCAAGTTAGATCAGATATCATATCATAACTCCAAAGCTAGCCTTATCTGCTGCAAATAGTAGAAAAAAAAGAGTACAGGTGAATTTGCAGAATTTCTCATTAGAAGATTGTACACACTCATTCCTCCGCTATATCCATCTGCCGCTTATCCACCAGATTTTACGCCTCGTAGTTCATTTTTGCCATTTTTGGCTAATTAAACAAAGTGGCTAATGCCAAGATTGCTTATTCAGAGTTAAAACTCCCCAGAAGCGGTAATTTTGCCTGGAATGCATGCCCCAAATTCATTATAAGTTGGATAAAGATAGCTTTCTGCGCCTGCGCATCAAGTTTAAATTAAGAAGTACCAGTCACAAATAATGGCTTCTAAATGATCATTTTACAAATCACAATTATTACATTATTTTCAAGATACATGTACATGTATTGCAACATGGATAATCTGTGATGCTAATTAGATTAAAACAGGTTTTGAATCATGGAATTGAATTAACATGATGTATGAAGTAACATTAATTAACTTAATGATTAACATTTATATTTATTACTGCTTAGTATTGTTTTCAGTGTTTTATTTGATTTAAGAACAAAATGTGTGTTGGCATGGGAAATACAGATGACTTCGCACAACTCGATGTTACACAGTCGAATTATCGCCTATATCAATTATTTTTGACAGTCCAATTTGTTCTGTGCTTTTTCAATGAGAAGTTTTTCTTCTAAGTCGATTTTTTTAAATCGAATATCGCCTACATGTATCTTGAACAAATTTTCGAGGCCCGAAGGGAGCAAACATGTGTTAAATCATTCGCCTAGGTCGAAGTGGCCATAACTGTCATTCTTGATAGTCTTAATGGTTTGACCTTTTGATCTCTGCCTGTCATCATGACCGTAACGATATTATAAATTTCCCATTCCCTCTCTGCCTTTTCTCATTTTTGACAGCCTCCATTTCCCTATACATGTTTCTTTATATTTAACATACAGAATTGTATACAAAACCGTAATTCAAATTTCGTCTAAGTTGACGTGATTTATGTGGTCCTCTGTGATTCGACTTACATGCAGGTGAAGTTTACCGTATGTTTTGGTTGAGAGTGATTTAGCCACCTCTGTAATTAGGGACAGAATGGGATTTAAAGATCTGGATTACTACTACTACTACTACTACATTTAAAATCCTTTTACACTGCATGTGTAATTTATGTCTCTGTTGACTCCATTACAAAGAAGGATGGCTAAGCTCTGGATAGAAAATTACAGTCTCTGCAAATTTCATGTAATTTCAAATAAAAATTAACACAGTTTGTGTAGTTTCATCATAATTTGTTTTTCTACTCTTTGTTTAATTTGTGTGTTTGCTTTGTTTTCTTGACTTAGAATGCAAAGAAAGACGGCAAAGCTCCAGATGGAAAATCCTACGCAGACTGTACAGAAGATGACGAAATTAAGCAGCTTCTTAAATAAAATCAGCAACTCTCCTTATATCTCTCTCATCTATCATACTCGAGTCATCCATCTCCTATTATCACGAGTTGACCCTTGAACTCCCCCACCAGCTACAATGGAAGGATCCACCTATGGGATATTCATGTGAAAACTCTGGAAGAAACCATTGGCAGTGAGGGGTGAAATCAGGAAATTTTGTTGTTTTTTCAGTACGGGGCATTTGCAGGTGCTTGCAGGGTGACAAAACCTTGTTTCTCTAGTTTTGTAATTGAAGATGAGGTTTTCATGCAATCATTTTGCTCGATTACTAGATTTGTTAATGTCTACATCTCATATTTTAACTCTTAACGTGCCAAAGTCGCAGATCCGCACCACATAATACACATAAAGGCCATAGAGGTTTAAATCCTCCGGCACGTTAAGAGTTAAAGCACAAAACTAGAGCCACTGTTGCCTGGTAAAATGACAGTGATCCCATCTGTCACTGTTTTGAAGCAACCATATTTTCTCCTTCCTGAGATATTACTTTGGTTGTCCGGCAGAAGGACCCTACCATATGTTCCTCGCAGAAGGGCTGTAACAGTAAATTTTCTCTCATTTAAGAAATATTGCCTTATTTGATATTTGCACTTAACAAATTGACAGAGAGATCTAAAAAATATCCCACTACTTTGATTTCAAGTGAAAAGAGCCAGTGGTTTTTCAAGTTAGACACAATTTCATGTTAAGGCCCTTCTGCTGGGAACATATGCTACGGCCCCTCTGCCCGACAACCAACGATAAAATATTTTTGAGATACCAGGTTTTGTTACCTTTGTAATGATGATGCTGTTTATTTTGTAAGGGTGGATATAACGATGGTTACAACAACAAAACATACACAGCCTAGCCTAGCTTTGTATCAAGTATAACCGTTGTACTGTAGAATAGTATAGTAGTAGAGTAGATCAGGGATCATTTATTTGTTTACGCATTTTGGCATATTTTAAGTTAAAACAAAATCTAATCAATTGAATTCTTATCATATTGATACTTGCTTAATGTTAGTGGGCTGTGGGGAAGGGTTACACTTCAAATGTGTCCATAATGTTTTTAT
The DNA here is from genome assembly GCA_001188425.1 of Eucidaris tribuloides. NCBI lineage: Eukaryota > Metazoa > Echinodermata > Echinoidea > Cidaroida > Cidaridae > Eucidaris > Eucidaris tribuloides. The sequence goes on from JZLH01S0619642.1 coordinate 57,278, forward strand.
ATATAGCGGATATATAAGCAAGGGTACTTATGAACTGCTGATTTGATTTTTGATCATACATGTAGCTCCCATTGTAAAATATATATTTAGAAATGAGTTGATTAATCATCAATTTGTTGGTAGATATTTGAAATTTGATTATGCTGAACTGTGAGGAAAGCATCTGAATCATGTATTAAAATTTGAATACAAAGACAATATGTTACTCTTTAGGATGGATATATCAATTTTGTATATCATTACCAATAACACCATAAATATATCCCAATTATACTGAGCCAGATGTATGCCCTGTGAAATTCTACGTATTTATGGCAGCTCTCACAAAATCTAGTTCGTATTTTTGTAGATTTTATATGGCTCTTATTTTACATCAAAACCAACTGATTAATTTGTATTGGGAAACAATTGTGTGTGTATGTATATATAATTATATATCATTTTTTTCTTAATAAAGGTAACACAATATGATTGGTTTTCTTACAACAGTGTACATGTAGTTGCATACACTGCACAAATTAGGAAAACACTAATCAGTTGGGTTAATTTGGATAGTGAAATATTGGGGTGAGCAACATGCTAATTTATTGCAAAAGCACATAAACATAAATTGGTCCCACCATACGACACATGACCATGTACATGTATTGCAACATGGATAATCTGTGATGCTAATTAAATTAAAACAGGTTTTGAATCATGGAATTGAATTAAGATAATGTATGAAGTAACATTACTTAACTCAATGATTAACATTTATATTTATTACTGCTTAGTATTGTTTTCAGTGTTTTGTTTGATTTAAGAACAAAATGTGTGTTGGCATGGGAAATACAGATGACTTCGCACAACTCGATGTTACACAGTCGAATTATCGCCTATATCAATTATTTTTGACAGTCCAATTTGTTGTGTGCTTTTTCAATGAGAAGTTTTTCTTCTAGGTCGATTTTTTAAATCGAATATCGCCTACATGTATCTTGAACAAAGTTTCGAGGCCCAAAGGGAGCAAACATGTGTTAAATCATTCGCCTAGGTCAAAGTGGCCACAACTGTCATTCTTGAAGGTCTTAATGGGTTGACCTTTTGATCTCTGCCTGTCATCATGACCGTAAAGATATCCCATTCCCTCTCTGGCTTTCTCATTTTTGACAGCCTCCATTTTCCTATACATGTTTCTTTATCTTTCAGAATTGTATATAAAACCGCAACTCGAATTTTGTCTAAGTTGACGTGATTTGTGTGGTCCTCTGTGATTCAACTTACATGGAGGCGAAGTTTACTGTATGTTTTGGTTGAGGGTGATTTAAACACCTCTGTAATTAGGGACAGAATGGGATTTAAAGATCTGGATTACTACTACTACTACTACTACTACTACTACTACTACTACTACTACTACTACTACAAAAATCCTTTTATGTGTAATTTATGTCTCTGTTGACTCCATTACAAAGAAGGATGGCTAAGCTCTGGATAGAAAATTACAGTCACTGCAAATTTCATGTAATTTTGAATAAAAATTAACACAGTTTGTGTAGTTTCATCATAATTTGTTTTACTACTCTTTAATTTTTGTGTTTTTGCTTTGTTTTCTTGACTTAGAATGCAAAGAAAGACGGCAAAGCTCCAGATGGAAAATCCTACGCAGACTGTACAGAAGATGACGAAATTAAGCAGCTTCTTAAATAAAATCAGCAACTCTCCTTATATCTCTCTCATCTATCATACTCGAGTCATCCATCTCCCATCATCACGAGTTGACCCTTGAACTCCCCCACCAGCTACAATGGAAGGATCCACCTATGGGATATTCATGTGAAAACTCTGGAAGAAACCATTGGCAGTGAAGGGGTGAAAATCAGGAAATTTTGTTGTTTTTTCAGTGAGGGGCATTTGCAGGTGCTTGCTAGGGTGACAAAACCTTGTTTCTCTGTTTTTGTAATTGAAGATGAGGTTGTCATGCAATCATTTTGCTCGATTACTAGATTTGTTAATGTCCACATCTCATATTTTAACTCTTAACATGCCAAAGTCGTAGATCTGCACCACATAATACACATAAAGGCCATAGAGGTTTAAATCCTCCGGCACGTTAAGAGTTAAAGCACAAAACTAGAGCCACTGTTGCCTGGTAAAATGACAGTGATCCCATCTGTCACTGTTTTGAAGCAACCATATTTTCTCCTTCCTGAGATATTACGTTGGTTGTCCGGCAGAAGGACCCTACCATATGTTCCTCGCAGAAGGGCTGTAACAGTAAATTTTCTCTCATTTAAGAAATATTGCCTTATTTGATATTTGCACTTAACAAATTGACAGAGAGATCTAAAAAATATCCCACTACTTTGATTTCAAGTGAAAAGAGCCAATGGTTTTTCAAGTTAGACACAATTTCATGTTAAGGCCCTTCTGCTGGGAACATATGCTACGGCCCCTCTGCCCGACAACCAACGATAAAATATTTTTGAGATACCAGGTTTTGTTACCTTTGTAATGATGATGCTGTTATTCGTAAGGTGGATATAACAATGGTTACAACAAAAAAACATACACAGCCTAGCCTAGCTTTGTATCAAGTATAACCGTTGTACTGTAGAATAGTATAGTAGTAGAGTAGATCAGGGGATCATTTATTTGTTTACACATTGTGGCATATTTTAAGTTAAAACAAAATCTAATCAATTGAATTCTTATCATATTGATACTTGCTTAATGTTAGTGGGCTGTGGGGAAGGGTTACACTTCAAATGTGTCCATAATGTTTTTATATATAGCGGATATATAAGCAAGGGTACTTATGAACTGCTGATTTGAGTTTTGATCATACATGTAGCTCCCATTGTAAAATATATATTTAGAAATGAGTTGATTAATCATCAATTTGTTGGTAGATATTTGAAATTTGATTATGCTGAACTGTGAGGAAAGCATCTGAATCATGTATTAAAATTTGAATACAAAGACAATATGTTACTCTTTAGGATGGATATATCAATTTTGTATATCATTACCAATAACACCATAAATATATCCCAATTATACTGAGCCAGATGTATGCCCTGTGAAATTCTACGTATTTATGGCAGCTCTCACAAAATCTAGTTCATATTTTTGTAGATTTTATATGGCTCTTATTTTACATCAAAACCAACTGATTAATTTGTATTGGGAAACAATTGTGTGTGTATGTATATATAATTATATATCATTTTTTTCTTAATAAAGGTAACACAATATGATTGGTTTTCTTACAACAGTGTACATGTAGTTGCATTAAGTGATTGAACAAAAATGTCACACTGCACAAATTAGGAAAACACTAATCAGTTGGGTTAATTTGGATAGTGAAATATTGGGGTGAGCAACATGCTAATTTATTGCAAAAGCACATAAACATAAATCTTGGATATACTCATATGACAATGTTTCGTTGCTAGAAACCCTCTTACCAAAAACCTTACATGAATATTTAGCCATGGGACTATTGCTAAATGCCATATGAAATGATCTACACTAAATGTTTTGACAAGTTACCCAAACAACTTACGTTTGATTGCCTGTCTACCCAAGTTGGTAACTCAAAAGTGAGCTATTGAAAACAGTGAAAAACAACCTGTCAACTAGTGGAACAACTAGTGTGGACCGTTTTCACACAGCAAGACAATTTGTGATTGCAAACGCAACGCAAACGATTACCTTGTGTATATGCCATGCAAATGTTTATCTCCTCATCTCTACCCTTTGCCCAAATCATGGTGGAAATACATGTATTGTGACATTTCAAGAAAACAGAAAACAAAAGAGACCAATAACACAGATGTCTTTCTGCAGCATTATCCAAATGAAGAGTTAAAGTCAGAGGTGTACTATCTTAAAGTATCTGTGAAATATATGAAGATATAATTTTGAAACCATTATCATGAAACTTGGATTTATTCAGTGTAGTGTTTACAAAAATTGGTGATGATGTTACAGGAAAAAACATGTATTAATCTGGTATTATTTATGTTTTTTAAAAGTGTCATTGCTGGGTAATTTACTGATGCGACTTGTCATTGTAAACTTCAAGTTAACACTTTTTACTTTATCAAACTATAAAAAAGTACAAGTTCAGTTCAAACAATATGAGGTTAAGTGCAGAACAATGATTCTTTTTTCTCGCAAATGAGAGAAAAAAATACAGTTTGTATGATTCTGTCATTCTACATTGAAATTACCCTGGCTCTTGTAAAAAAATATTGATTAAAATGGCCTTTAAAATTTGTTGGTAGCAATATCTTTCCAAAATAACTCTTGTTTGCTTGATTTCAATTCATGATCCTAAATTTATTCTTGTAAAGAGGATGTGTTCTACAATATTGGGTCACAAAAGTTTGGATGAGCTAACAAAAATAATAATATGGTCAAATTTATGTTCAATGGAAGAATTTTGCATCTTGCATGTAACTCTGTTTGCATGAAAAATGTGTGTATGTGTGTGTGTGTGTGTGTGTGTGTGTGTGTGTGTGTTTGTATGTGTGTTTGTTTGCGAGCATGTGTTCAAGAATCATGAAATGTAATTGGTTATTTTGGTTGGAGTGAAGATTTAAACACAATATATGCCACATTCGTAGCATCAAAAACACATTTTATAGGAGTTTGATTGACAGATCAGTCTGCCCAGAGATCATATTCAGCTGTATGATATTCCCCCATTTCACACAATCTCTTCCCATCGTTTCCTGGAGAAATTTGTCAGAAAATGACTCAAATGCATGTCGTTGTTTAACGGTAAATGACATGATTGGGGGTAGTCCTCAACTTGGGCTGAAACTACTCTAGAATCAAGTAAACTATGCAAGGATTCTCCAGTCAAAATCTTGTAGTTAAACGTTGACTCATTCTAAAGTAAACAATGTCAACATCACTCATAGCACGGAAACCTGCTGTGTGGCTCTTTATGGGGCTTATTTTTACCGTCCCCGGAAAAAATTAAGATACTCCTATGTTTATGCTTGATTCTCCTTAAGTAAACATATTACAGACAAATCCTCCCAGGTGGGAGATCCACTCCTGCTAGTGTATAGTTGGTATATATTTCAACTCATTTGGTTCTTGAGGCATTTTCAAGTGTTCCCAATCATGTCACTAACCTTTAACATGTAGTTGTTGTTAGCTTTCAAATTGGTGGCCAGTGTTTGGTCTAAACACTAGTTTCTAAAGGTTTCATACAGGTGTTTATTTGGGGGAGGGGGTGTAACGACAATGACAGCAATTAAAATTTGTGCTTAAAATCAATTTACTTAAATTTATCACAACAAATATAAATATACTAACAAGAAAGAGATAATTTCCAATTATTATAAATTGAGTTTTTTGAGCGTGCCCTTTATGTAGTTATTTTATTATTTTTGATTTACATTTGCATTGCATTATTTCAGAATTTTCATTTGAAGTGCTTTTCAGATTGTTTTGAATGAAGGCTTTATGGAATGAACTTTGAAGTAGTTTCTTTTGGAATATTTGGAAAACTGGGCATGTTACATATTTTAATTTTGTGCAAAATTTGCACAGTGATGAATCAAATAGCATCATAGACAAGTGTATGCCATTTTATTTTCCCTACTAGCACAACAAAACACTCTTATTTATATATTACTTGTTAATATCTAAATGTAGTTATTATTAGGGCAAACTACATTTATTGATATTTCATTGCTATGTAATAAAGTCAAAAGCACTTTTTGTTTATGTAGGACAAAAAATGTTATATTATTTGGCCTATTAGCATATACTTGGGATTGCATTCAAGTATGTATGCACATATAAAGTATCCACAATTTCAATCAAGATTGTATACATCACTGGTGTGTAGCATAAAAATTTGTACATAATGATCATTGTTTCCTGATAAATTTATTATTTGACACAAGACAAATTTAGTTGTAATTTGGCAAAACTAGAGACATGGAGTTTGAATCATGTATAGTATCAACATTGTATACATACCCAGCCAAGTTAAACATAAGTACCAGCCCAGCATCTTGAGTGTGAATAATTTGGGGCATATTGTCTAGTAGAATTTCAATAGTAATCATGAGTATATGAAATTCTTGTTTCAGTTTTGTGAAAAATATCAATGTTTTATTTATTAAGTGGAATAATCATGCCAATGTAATAAAATTTCACCAGCAATTATGGTTACAATTGATCATCATGTACATGTAATATTGAAATTCTTAGAATCTAGAGTGAAATTCAAAGATGTCCTGTGCTAATCAAGCATTGTAATCTCGTACACAATGGAACTCATCAATCTGTTATGTGTGTCCAAATCTCAACAAAACTGATGTCATTTTTATGAAAGCAAGCATCCCTTTTCCCTGTTCAGAAAGCAACAAAAGTAGCACACTTTATTGCATATTCTAAATACCATTGCTGGGGTGGCAAAATGTACCTCAAGAGAAATGAGTCGATAATGCAATCCTGTATCTCAGAATCCAAATTTCTTGACTTGGTTAGGGTCAAAATTAAATTCTCATGTTTCAAATTTCATGCAATAGATCCTATAGCCAGTTCCAGTAAGAGCTATCCAATTTGTTAGTGTTAAAGCAGCCATCTTTAGGGACAGTGATTTTCCGTTTACTGGTAAATTAATTCTTATCATATTGATACTTGCTTAATGTTAGTGGGCTGTGGGAAGGGTTACACTTCAAATGCTGTCCATAATGTTTTATTTATTTAGCGGATATATAAGCAAGTACTTATGAAACTGCTGAATTTGAGTTTGATCATACATGTAGCTCCCATTTGTAAAATATATATTATAGATGCAGTTGATTAATCATCAAATTTGTTGGTAGATATTTGAATTTGATTATGCTGAACTGTGAGGAAAGGCTATCTGAATCCATGTATTAAAATTTGAATACAAAGACAATATGTTACTCTTTAGGATGGATATATCATACTATTACCAATAACACCATAAATATATCCCAATTATACTGAGCCAGATGTCTGCCCTGTGAAATTCTACGTATTTTATGGCAGCTCTCAAAATCTAGTTCTTATTTTGTTTAGATTTTATATGGCCTCTTATTTTACATCAAAACCAAACTGATTAATTTGTATTGGGAAACAATTTGTGGTGTGTATGATTATATAATTATATATCATTTTTTTCTTTAATAAGGTAACCAATATGATTGGTTTTTCTTACAACAGTGTACATGTAGTTGCATTAAGTGATTGAACAAAAATGTCACACTGCCCACAAATTAGGAAAACACTAATCAGTTGGGTTAATTTGGATAGTGAAATATTGGGTCGGAGAGCAACATGCTAATTTATTGCAAAAGCACATAAACATAAATCTTGGATATACTCATATGACAATGTTTCGTTGCTCCTCTCTTACCAAAAACCTTACATGAATATTTAGCCAATTGCTAAAATGCCTATGAAATGATCTACACTAAAATGTTTTGGACAAGTTACCCAGACAACAACTGCTGTAAGTGTTGATTGCCTGTCTGCCCAAGTTGGTAACTCAAAAGTGAGCTATTGAAAACAGAGAAAAACACCTGTCAACTAGTGGAACAACTAGTGTGGACCGTTTTTCACACAAGCAAGACAATTTGTGTATTGCAAACGCAACGCAAACGATTACCTTGTGTATATGCCATGCAAATGGTTTATCTCCTCATCTCTACCCTTTGCCCAAATCATGGTGAAATATTGTGACATTTCAAGAAAACAGAAAACAAAAAGAGAACCAATAACACAGATGTCTTTCTGCAGCATTATCCAAATGAAGAGTTAAAGTCAGAGGTGTACTATCTTAAGTATCTGTGGAAATATATGAAGATATAATTTGAAACCCATTATCATGAAACTTGGATTTATTTCAGTGTAGTGTTTACAAAAATTGGTGATGATGTTAACAGGAAAAAACATGTATTGATCTGGTATTGTTATTTATGTTTTTTAAAAGTGTCATTGCTGGGTAATTTACTGATGTAACGACTTGTCACTGTAAACTTCCAAGTTAACAGTTTGACTTTATCAAACTATAAAAAGCGTACAGTTCAGTTCAAACAATATGAGGTTAAGTGCAGAACAATGATTCTTTTTTTCCTCACAAATGAGAGGAAAAATACAGTTTGTATGATTTGTCATTCTACATTGAAATTACCCTGGCTCTTGTAAAAAAAAATATCGATTAAAATGGCCTTTAAATTTGTTGGTAGCAATATCTTTCCAAATTTAACTCTTGGTTTGCTTGATTTCAATTCATGATCCAAAATTTATTCCTGTAAAGAGGATGTGTTCTACAATATTGGGTCACAAAAGTTTTGGATGAGCTAAACAAAAATAATGTGGTCAAATTTATGTTCAATGGAAAGAATTTTGCATCTTGCATGTAGCTTTTGTTTGCATGGAAAATATGTGGTGATGTGTGTGT
>JZLH01S0619644.1:26227-42704 GCA_001188425.1 Eucidaris tribuloides
TCTTAGACCAGTTGTATATTGTTTTCTACAAAAGTATGTACACATAATATCAATGTACACGGTGAATAAATGTCCAGCTTGGGAGACAGTAAAAAAATGTATCATACAGGGTAGTCGATGGGAGGACAATTAAAAGGTCACGCATTGATTTTTCACTTTAAAAATAACTTCACTGACATGTAATGACTGATTTCAACTTTTTTTTCAGGGCTTGATATGTATAACTTATCAGAAAGATTATTAAATATGGGGAGTCATGTCTCGGCCTCCTCATTCTCATAAACTGGAAACATGGATAATGATGTCTGCTGTGGTGGATATACGATCACTTAAGTAGATTTAAATCAAACTTGTACGAAATTTTGGTCGTTAAGCTCGAAGAAAATCAAGTTTTGAGTCCAGATAGAGTCCTTTGCCTTGTCGCAGTTTTCATCAAAGTGTCTGATACTAAGGTGCCACTAACATGTGATACGCAGTCTGGACTCTGCACTGTCATCGAGAGAGTACAAGAGTCTCTTAAATTTAAATGCCTACTTCCAAGGCTATATTCTCCAAGTCATTTGATATGCGCTTGTAACAGTGATGCTTAGGTCGGAGGTCCACCACGCTGGTCACGGAAGCCAAGACCGATCGGCGAGTCACTGCTCCCGAGCTGAAGCACACCGGAGTCACCACTCTCCGAGGCCGAAACAGAGCGAGTTCGGAGTCACCACGAAATACATATATATTATTAGGACAATGTTCTTAACACCTTTTAAAATTACTGGTCGAATACTAAAATCAATTAAACACAATTGTTCGACCCCCCAAATCTGCCATTTATTTCAATCAAAACGAATTACGTATGTTTAGTACTCAATTTTGAGAAAATTCAAAAAAAATATATAAACAATGTGTGGCTGACTTTGAACGTAAGCCAAATTTCACGGTGCAAACTGACTAAAATGTCATCAGAACATTTAGGTAAGTGAATGGGCATCATCTTTCACATTTACCTGTCCTTGTTGCAGTATAGAGTAGAGTACCAGCGACATAGAGAATATAGTCTGGCCCGATGAATAACTGTTGAGACTTAGGGCCTGGGTGATGATTGACACGGTAAATCCAGGCAGGTGAATTACTTAGCTTCAAGCTAATATTAGAATTTTGATCAATGTCTTTGTGGAATATTTAGTTGAAAATAAATGTAACATGTTCTCCCAAAATGCAATGTCAAAACAAATGGGGTTTATTTTTTGATTGCAAAACAGTTTAAAAACTTCTGGCTATCAGACCTTCAGGGCCTCGACAGAGTCACCGAGCCGGATGTACACAGGCTGAGACGAGTCCAAGTCACAGGGTATACGAGGCCGAGGCCGAGGACCTGGAAAGTCGGCCTCCGAAGTCCTGATATGGGCCTGTAATAACTTGTAGCGAATTGCACTGGAGTGGCAATTTGGCTCGCATCTGATGATGATTGTGGTGTGTTCTCAGATCTGACTCTGACGGAGATGAATTCCAACACCGATTCCACCTCAAGGATTGTCCCGTCCCAACCAAAGGAGCCTCAACCAAGTCTGGAAGCACCAATGGTACGGCGTATGTTCCTCTCCAGCAAGAATCCTATGACTACACGCAGTGGGACGCTGACGCACCTCAGCAGGTGAAGTGAGGGATAGAGGCAGGGGAGGGTGTGGGAGGGGTAGGGAGGAAGGAAGAGGGTGGGGAGGGGCACAGCTGCAACACCACAGCACGCCATGTTCCTCCCCCAGCAAAGAGAATCCTATGATAGCACGCCAAAGGTAGCGGTACTTGACGCACCTGCAGCAGGTGAAGTGGGACTAGAGGCCAGGAGGAGGGGGTGTGGGAGGGTAGGGAGGGTCCCCGCGGTAGGGGAAGGAGGAGGCGATGTGGGAAGGGGGAGGCAGGAGGCGGAGGAGGAGGGGTGAGAAGAGGGGTAGGAGGTTGTGGGAGGGGTTTTGGAACACTATGTTCCCATGTTTCTCTCCAGCAACAGAATCTACGATGAACACCAGTGGGACCTGACCTTCAGCAGTAGTGGGCTAAGAAGCAGGGGGAGGGGGTATGGAGGTGCAAATGAGGGTGTGGGAGGGGTAGGGTGTGGGAGGGCGCTTCGAACACATGGTCCCATGTCTCTCTACAGCAAGAATCCTACGTTAACACCCAGTGGGACTGACCACTGAGCCAGAATTAGTGCCCCAGAAGGCAGGAATTTCAATTTTTTTTTTATTGGTGAAGGGCGTAGGCAGCAAGGATTGTTAGATATAATTTTCAGCTCTAAAACTATTCGGGGCATTGTTACGTGTGTGCATGAACACCTTTGCAACGATAAACCACCAGTACATCATCAGAAGCAACATCCCCTGGAAATGAACTCCCCATCTTGACATCCTTCAAAGGACAATTTTGGTCATTCTGGCAAAACTGTGAACATCACAGAACTTACGTTGAGTTGACAAGAATTTCAACAACGTTTACTTTCTCAGACAGGCAATATAACAGTTGGCTTGCGAGTTTCGCAAAAGGCAAGAAAAATGATCTCAAATCATCACAACCATGCAGGAGTAAAAATATGTAGCACTTGTAATGTACAATTTCATTGAAACACTGTCCCATTGTTTTTATGTGAATCACTGCTGAAAGCAAAAGTTGCCAAGGAAAAGTGTCCGTTTGTTCTGCATTCAGTGTATCCACATTTAATTCTCCTTTAAGGCCGTTTGCTGGGCAGAATTACAGAATTTTGGAGGCAAAGTGTTAAATGGGGACTAAATCCTAACAACCTAATATTTTGTTGGTAGGTAGACAAGGTCAGCAAGTTTCAAAGTGCGCCAAAAATTTGGATATTTTTCAACTTCCGCCGCCCACCCCCCTCCCCCTCCCAAATCCAAAACAATGGAATGACACCCCTGGTGCATAATATACATGTACATATCTGTATACCAAATACAGGGCTCGACACCTGGCACTTGCCTGCTTGCCCAGAGCATGTTAAGTTTGCATCTTGGCAAGTGAAAAATTTATGGGAATAAAGCCCCATTTAAAAAATTGTCAAACATTGCTCTGCTGACATATTCTGACACCTGTTTGAATGGACAAATAAACACCATAGAACACAAAACTTAACATACACGAGTTATGCTGTCCACTCTTAAAATATGTACAGATAAAAAATCTGCCCATGAATTAATTTTACTGCTGACGAAATTGTGCAAAAAGAGGCAGTCAAGGGGGGGGGACTACAATCATGGCTGGCTTAATGATTTTCACTTTGAAAACAGAAACTGAATTATTTGAATAGTCATTTTTCTCAGGGCTTTCAATTTTCAAGACTTATTACGTAGAAAATGTAGGAAGGGGAAATTCATATAGCTCAGTATTTTTTAAAAGTGGAAACATTGTATAGATGTCTTATGAATTGCCATCGTTCCTTCCATTCAGATTCTACAATTTATTGATGGTCGTCAATCAATGTCAGAGAATACACAGTAGTCAGATGTGGACCTCAATCTGGTGAAAATTTGGTCTGGCAGAACCTGATGTAAGTGAAATACAAGGTTCGAAGACAAGCTTCCACAAAGGACGAACTACCGTATTCGAATTACCGCCCTATGACAATTACCCCCATCAGGACACACTCCACCCCCACCCCCTACCCCGGACATCTGTACAATGACAATTACTCCCCTAGGATCCGCTTGACCACCCAGTGACAAATATCCCCAGACAATACTGATTGGATGAATTAACGGCTTTACTAGACAGCTATCCCTAACCCCCATACAACTACCTCTCCCCCCCCACGCCCACTGCTCATCCCGAGGACAACTACCCCCCCCCCCCCGATAATTATCCCCCTAGCCTAGACAACTCCCATCACAGACATTCCCGCCCCCCCAATGATTACTCCCCTTGTGAACAACTACGCGCTCACCACCATACAACTACTGCCCCAGACAATACACCCCCCCAACAGTCAGGCCATAGGACAACTATTATAAGTAATTGCCCCTCACCATTGCAATTACCTCACAGACAACCTACCCCACCCCCCCCTCCGATAATTTATCCCCTATGACGATAACTCCCTGGACAGCTAACCCAGAACAATTAATGCCTAGATCAATTATCTGTAGGTGGGTAGTCTGTCCTGGCGAGACATGTTACTGTAAACAGGACGCAACATGACATGACATACTTATTGACAGTGAAGTTAAATGGATGAAAATTAAATATGTAGGATTAGTAGGACAGGTTGTGCTATTACAGGATATTTATCTTATGATTTATGTATGTATTAAACAATAGATATATAGGTTTATGAATCATTATATTTCTGCATGTATATATGGGGAGATACATACCAACATTAATTAGCCTTGGGTGATTTCTTCTTTTTTAATGAAAGTAGATGCACAATTAGTTATGTTTTGTGTGAGCACATAAAAAGTTTCCATATAGGGGGCAGCATCATAGTCATTAATAATTATTATGATATTCTTCATAAGAATTGCTGTAACTGATTTTCCATCTACCTTCGCTTTGGGCAGACCATGATCAGTGGGCAATGAGAACATTAATATCGCATATTGCTTGTTTTTTGCCCATGTATTGGCAGATACTACGGAGTTCCATTACAATCGTTCCAATTATATTCAGTGAGGTAAAGAAGAGGCAGAAGTGATGACGATCAAACTGTTTCAGAATATGTGGGGCACAATAAATCCACCACAATCTCGGTGCAATTGCGCTCTCCATTTGTCGAAACAACCCATTTACGACGTGCAACATTGGTTCCGCCATTGTCCACACACACACTTCTGAAACCAGGGTGATGTCACACTTCAAGTAACTGTTTTTGATGACTGAAGACATGTAGCTGTTTAGTTTGGCTTAACCTATGTTTAACAGACCGTTGAAGACAAGTTTGATTTTGCTTAAACATGGCATTTCCCAAGACCGCTCTAGAACAAGCATATCTTGTTCAGGTCTGTCAATGGATTTTATTCACATTTCGCCCCACGCGCGGACCGTCGGCAATAATTTTATCAAGTAGGACTTTCCTGGGCATTTCGTACATGGGATATTAGCGGCTTGCGGAATTTGTTCACATTGTTTATGACTCCGTGCTTACATCTTGTCAGCACACTGGCAACGGTAAAATTATACAGAAAATCAAGCAATCTCAGTTAACACCTTGCTGTGGCATTCGGAAATGGTACAAAGTCTGTGGCAGCTGTAGGGAGATACGTGGTGACCATGAAGTGCATTTGTGGCACGATCAACCATGGTTTTTCTTGCATGCTGCCCATGAGGCAGGGGTGGGGGGTGCCAGGGTTAATATTTGTTGGGGAGATGCAAATCCCATTGGGAGAAAATTTGGGCCCCCCACCCCCATTTTCCCCCAGCCATATATCGAGCGAACATAAAAAAAGAAGGCGGGTTACCCAATGTCGTCACACAAAGTTTTTGTGGGCCAAATATAATTTTTGTGTGTGATTTTTTTTTTTTCTGGCCAAGTAAGTAACAAATTTTTGAAAAACAGCAAATCCGCCCTAAGATTTGTATTACTTTGAGTATTGTGTCCTAAATTAGGGACTACTTCCAATCTCTTCAATTTCCCCTTTAAATACATTCAGTTTGATAATTTCTTTATATTCCGAACCCAAGTGCATCATCTCCAATCCTTTTGTTAAAAGCGCTATAAGAGACATCTGTGCTATTGCCTATGTATTATGCGCTAACCGAAAAATGTTTCATTATTATTACTAATTTCATTCTTATTTTCTGGCAGTACTCCCAATGTTTACATGGGTCGGCAGCCCACAATAAACACACCTGATGGAAGACACCAGGCTACAGCCGAGTGCATACGATGATGTCAGTAAAACCATTACCAGTGAGTTAATTATCTGATTCAAATTTTCCAATTTTTATTTATTCATTGAGTGAGCATCACCCAAGGTTGAAAATCTTTCGCGGCGGGCGATGGGAAACTGCTCACAGCCAAACCCATATACCGTTCACAGCCAAACGGCAATCCGTGGCAAAGCAAAAAAAAAAAAAAAAAATTCTGCAGGTCAGCCAGAAACCTGTTCAAAGACCAAATAAAATCCAGCTATGCTCCAAAATGGTGAGTGACATTCGACGACAAGCCCCCCCCCACGCCTCCCCAAAAAAAAAAGGAAATTTCAGGTTCCGCCAGAAAGCAGTTTCACAGCCAAACACTGAGTGACAAAAGCAAAACATAAGGAGTTCTCAAGATCAGCTGGGAGTACCAGTAATGTTCAAACAGCCAGACAAAAGAAATATGCAATGGTGCCCCAGTACTCCCTATGTTATGACTGGAAATCGTACGTGGGGGATGGGGGGGGGTGGCCTGGCGCGGGGGGGGGCGGCGTGGCGGAGGCCCTAATTTCGAAAAGCACTAAAAAGAAACCCTTCGATTTATCATTAGTTTCGAAAACCATCAGAGGCAAACTGCTGGTCTTAACTCTCTGATGGCAGTCACTGCTCATAACCATCCCGGCCATCCGTAGTAACATGGGTGCCGGCTCAATTAAGCCGGGCATCTGCCTTTCCCCAAACCACTGCCCTATCTATGACTTCTTCCAGGTGTCCTCACTTTCGTTTTCTTATTTACCTCGTAAACTCCCAGAGCAAGTATCCCCTACGACAGTGCCTGGCCACCACCACTCCCAGAACTGAATATTTAGCCTAGAAGGATTTGAGAACTGAAGATTTATGTAATCTTTTACGGAAGTATATTGAATTGACAAGTGGCCATTGGTAATAGAAATCATCTCCCCAAGATTCTTGGAGAGAAAGTGAAGTACAACTTATATATTTAAGCCAAAAATATACTGTTTCTATGTGTAAATTTTGTATCAAGCTAGAAAATTGTGGAATTATTGTGTAATATGAATAATGTTTGTGAACTTCCCTGCCCTCCCCCCTCCCCACCCCCCCCAAAAAAAACAATGAAGGGTTTACTGGCTCATGTTATAAGAGTAATTAAATTTGTAGTGAACATAAATTGGAAAAGAAAAAAAATGCCTCAAGTAGCCAAAAATGTTGAATACATATATCATATTCCACACTGGCAGAGTGTATGTTCAAGATGAAAGGATTTGTTTGAGTTTGTTGCTGAGGAGAAACAAGCATCGAAACTTTCACAGCAAAAAAAGCAAACAGTATACACAATTCTGGGAGCACATTGTGTCCTTTGAGTAACTTATTTCCAAATCTTGGCAATTTTCTCTTGATATCCTATATAAATTTACAAGCTCCCGCCTGTCTTGTCTTTGTGGTTGTTGGTATACGAGGTTGTACTGCCGCCTTCCCTCCGATCTGTGATGGCTTCTGTACTGCGCCCGTCAGTCCCCGCATGACGATCCGAGACTGTGCAGCGAGACACAATCCTCGAGAATCACTTAACATATGGCAAAGGTGAGTAGTAATCTGTTCAAAGGGCAATGAAATTAGATATCTATGTATACCTTTAGAAAGCACAGAGTAGCTAACAGGAGAAAATAGTGAAAGTGAGAGCAAATTTGGCTGAACGCGTAACCGTTTAAGAGTTGTGAAAATATTGAAGTAACTTAGTCATGGCGATATGATGGATTTCTTAAATGGCAACTGTTGAACAGGCAAAACTCGTAATAACGAGGAAGTTGGGACGCAAAATTTGCTTGCATATAGCCCGATTGCTCGCTATGAAAGTGGCATGATAAAAGTACACAAAAATGTAGCATAATGGGACTACATATAGAAGTGAACAAGATTTCTCTATGTGTTCATGTTCTGAATAAGCAGAACTAAAAGGCTTAAGCTCACTTTATTATGGTCTTTTTCAATCGTAATAGTAAATTCATGCCTCTATCCTTTTTGTAAGGTGCATCTCATACAATTTGGTGTGTGAAAGGACTTGATTCAGAAGGCTCACACAAGTACCTCCCCGTCAAAGTGCAGCATGAAAGATCAGCAGGTGACACAGCGAAATCCACTGGATAGGTGAGATGATGGACAGCAAGACAAGTGGAGGGGGTGGTAAGTGTTGTAGTGAATGGTAGAGGAAGTAGTGAGTGGTGTGGGGTAATGTGGTGATGGTGTGGTAGTATAGTGCATGTACTAGTAGTAGTGGTAGTTAGTAGTAGTAGTAGTAGTAGAGTAGTAGTAGTAGTAATAGTAGTAGTAGTAGTAGTATAGTAGTAGTAGTAGTAGTATAGAGTAAGTAGTATAGTAGTAGTAGTAGGTATTAGTAGTATGTAGTAGTAGTAGTAAGTAGAGGTTAGAGGAGTTGTGGTGGAAGGTGCTGTAGTTCCGGTGGTGGAGATAGTCTGTGTTTTAGTGGTAGTAGTAGTTCACAGGTAGTGAAGGGTAGTTGTGGTGATGGAGATTGTAGTAGTAGTTGTTGCAGTGGTGGTGGATGTATTGGTAGTAGTAGTTGTAGTGGTATTTGAAGTGGTGGAGGTGGTGGTAGTAGTAGTTGTGGTGGTGTTGTAGTTGTAGTGGTGGTGGAGGTAGTAGTAGTTGTAGTGGTGATGGAGGTAGTGGTAGTAGTATTAGTGGCAGAGGTAGTAGTACTTATAGTTGTAATACCACTGTGGTGTTTTGTGGTAGTACTGCTACTAGTACTGGTGCACTTAGCTAGGGTCACATATATGTATATCACTCCTGTGGTATCATACTTGTCCTATCTAAAGGCTTGTATATTGTCAGGAAAAAGAAAGCCAAAACAAACATCTTAGATTGAATCACATGGTGATATGGGAGTAACAGACTCAAAACATTAGAAAATAAATCATGGGGGGGGGGGTAACCTTGTATTGCAATTTTGACTATAACTTTCTTTTTGATAGCATCTTAATCTTGCAGCTCAACTAGGAAGACAGATTTTGTGCTTTCAAAATCTCAAGATTTCATTCTGAGAAAATAAACCCACTACTGGCCAGTACAAAGAAAAAAAAAGAGATTCAAATCCCATTTCATAGGATATTAAAAACAACCATTTTTATTTTTCCTCCTACTGGATTATAAACCCTGTCTTGACATACAAGGTTTTATCACCCTTAAAATAAAATAGTCATTCATAGTGTGGCACAGTCACAGTAATTTCCTAACCGTATTTTGATTTATTTATCAGGTATATGCAAGGTCTGTTGAACTTTGATGAGATTTGCTGTAAGACAGGAATGAGCCACAAGGAACTGGATGAGTACGTTGAAAGAGATGTGGATATCTGCATTTGCTGGAAGTAGGAATTGTGGCTGGACGGCTAAATTTCAGGCACTCTCTCGTACTGTTTATATACCTCGCCAAGACTAACTTGGAGTACAAAATTGACAACGGCGAGAAAATCAGCAAAACTCCATCGAGAAAGCAATAAACAAGGTGCTGAATCGAGGCTGATGGCAAGACCATGGTGGATACGTTCTAGACTCTAATAGTTATGATTGGCCATCACTGCCATTAACGCCATCTAACGTAGGTACGCTCAAACAACCGTACGTATGTTAAATGACCAATCATCCAGCTTAGTTAACCCATTGGAGACGATTTGATTTCACTATAACATGCATTTTTCATAAACCCCAACACGAGTTAACTCACACTTAGTCTTCAACGGGTTAAGCATAAGTATGCTTAGTTAGCAAAGGTATGCTGACTTAAGTGTGTGCATGCATTAGATGGCGTTAATGGCAGCGATGGCCAACCATAGTTAGTGAACGAGGAAGACGATGTGACACATGCACACAGGTTGAAAATATCAAAATCATAATGTAATCTCTGAGCAGTCGATCATGTGGACGTGCAAATCAAAAGCCCCTATATCTTTGAACCAAACCAACGTGCAGCAGTTGGAAACCAGTCACAATGAATAAGACTTGCAGAGCCCGTTACAAGACTTTACAAGTCACTGACTGCAAAGTTTCACCACTTGCAGTGCGGGGATCGAAAGGACAATTCTGTACTGAAAATGTTGACATTTTTACCATTTTTCAGGCTCCTAACCGTACTTTAAAACGTGAAGATACATATTATGGTCATTTTATAGTACTATGGGAAGATATAATATACAGGTAGTCAGAGTGACTGAAAGAAGAAGCAAAAATGAAGCATGCTATATGGGATGCAGAGATGTCCTGTACAAGACACAGCTATTTTCCTTTTATTTTATAAAGAAATGATAAATTACTCCAGGCACCCAACTAGTGTTAAAGACGCTATACAACACTGTGGAAGATCCGTTTAAAAAATTGTTGAACTTTGCTATCTGACATATCTGACAGTGTTTGAATGGACAAATAAATACCCTAGAACACAAAAGTTTGGACAGTTATGCTGTCACTAGTAAAATATGTGCAGATACAAATGGCACATTAATTTATTATCGGCCGATAGGAAATTCTGCAACACAACAATCTATGGGGGGGAAGCTGGAATGGTCTCTCAATGATTTTCACTTTTTTAAAGCACTTAATGTTCGTATTAAAGTGCAATTTTTTCAGGGCTCCATTTTTAGACCATATCAGAGACACTGGTAGCATGAGGAATCATGTAGCTCAGATTTTTTAAACTGCAAACACTGTTATACAGTGTCTTTAATTGCCTTCTGCTACTATAACACAACCATAGAAAACTTTCATTCCTAATTTTTTTAGGTCAGCAGATTTAAAATGTGAAAATGGCAATTTTTTTCAGTACAGAATTATCCCCAAATAGGGCAAATCTGTGGGTAGGTTTCTAATACAGTAGACTCTTGTTATAACAAACCACTCCGGACCGGAAAAAATTACTTTGTTATATTGAAATTTTGTCATCTATTAGGGTTGCAAAAACAATATGATACATGTACAAAGAAATGGTCATAGTTGGGATCAGAAAAATTACTTCATCATTTTGAGATTTTGTTACATCAGTGTTCTTAATAACAAGAATGTACTGTAATCGCAATTCAGTTGTGAAAGCCCTATTTCATGCTTAAATGTAAAATATGTAAATAATGAATAAAGTGATCAAGTATTGTGCATGTCATCTGTGAAATTGTTAATTTGTATGACACAATAAATTTTCTAAAAGTCAACATATGATGCTGTTTTTGTTGCCTTATTAAAATATGATGCGGTTTACAATGGTGCCCTATGGAGTGGATACATGTATATAGGTCTGTGACCCAGAAAAAATGGAACAGTTATAAGTATGGTTATTTCCCAAATTAATCGCTCATCTTTATTTAGTACGTCTGTTAGACTATTTTTTCATTGGTAAATGACGCCAAGATCATCTATTTTGGTTAGGTACAATCCATTTTAGGGCCGTTTTTGTGAACTAATGTAAATTTGGTATGCGTGCGCCAGTTTAAGTGTAATTTCTACAAGAAGCAATCAATAGGACCCCTCATAATCGCTTTACTGCTAAAAAAGCTGTAATGCTCCGCTTTGCAAAATTGCCTCTAAAATCAAAACTAATTATGAAAATTGAAGTGTTGCTTAGAAAACAACATCCTATCAGATGTATGAGAATAATAGTAATAGTAATGTCTCTTGGATAATGAAGGGGGAAAACATCACCATATTTGATAAATACAGTGATGTTTTTTCTGGGCCATACTGTATATGAAATAGAGATGGCCCTCTTGCCTGATCTGAATGTATTTGTATATATGTGTGTGTGTGTGTGTGTGTGTGTGTGTGTGTGTGTGGCGTGCGTGGCGTGCGTGGTGCGTGTGCGTGCGCGTGCGCGTGCGCGGTGCGTGTGTGTGTGTATGTTTTTGCCATAAAACAGTGGACACCCACGAGAAAGTTTGCACTCAATTCTGGACACCCCCCAACTGTGGACTGTCCCGGTTGGCCGTCTATACCAAATGGTTGCAAATGGCCTAAATATACATTTAAAGCATGTTGAAATTGTCCCCCAATTTGAATGTACAGGGTCTGTCCACGGTTCCCCGTCCAATTTCTAACTTATACCCAGATGTCCACGATTTAACCCTCTGAATCCCGGTGTGTGGTGTCCACGTTTTGACTGTGTATTTTCTGACATTTTAATGTCCATGTTTTACGGCATTTACGAGTATTTGTGTGTGTGTGTGTGTGTGTGTGCGTGTGCGTGTGTGTGTGTGTGTGTGTGTGTGTGTGTGTATGTTTACGTGTGTGTGTGCTTGTGATTATATGTACCTGTATTTGCAGTATCTGCACACACAAATGGTCTTTTTTGTTTTGATATTATTACATACATGTATTTTACAAATTCCATACCAAATGAAAGCACTATTTTTTGTTCAAGAAGTGTACAGACGACTCCCGTTATAACGAAGTTCTTGGGACCAGCAGTTTCCTTTCGTTGTATCGAAATTTGGTTATAACCAAACAGTGAAAGCATATACTCAGTAGATAATAAGTTCGGGACCTGAATTTCAACTTCGTTGTAACAGGTATTTCGTTGTAACCGTGTTCGTTATAACCAGTCGCCTGTAGTACTTGTTACACTACATTCAATTCATAACATTTGGTGATCAACAGAAATGAAACTGGGATGAAATCATTAGAATTGCAAGTTTTACATATTTTAATAATGTGTGACCTCTAAGACATTAAAGAATAAGAAAATCAAAATGTGAATTTGGTGTTGGGACACACTCTATTTGAGGGGCTCTATCAATGTTGATTACTTTTAAATCTGGTGAACTGCCTCAAGAGTCAATGGGGGGGGGGGGTGGGTTGGGGTGCATATTTTCTCACAATTGTCTTGCCAATATTACAAGCAAACTTGCCGTACTTAATTCGTTGGGGAGGGGGTGGCATTATCAGATATAAAGTTCATGTATTGGACAATAATTCCTATTGCCGATGCTATTTAAATATTCATAAATGCTTTTTGAAGGAAAGGGACACCTCCAGTTAAAGATTGTGTCAGGGATTTGCTAGTCCATTTCTTTCCTTCATTATGAATACCAAACGGTAGTGAAGTACTTACAAATGGTGTTCAAACTTTGAGATCCATACGTCATCACGTCATGAATTTGTTTTATGAGAATCGCGGTTATGTGTACCGTCGCAAGACCAGCGTAGCACACTGATTGGTTAAACGGCTAAACTCCGCGCAACCTTCGGCTAACGGTTGATCGGACAATTTTGGAACAGCCTGTGCACGTCGACGTCACTGTAAATTTTGAAGTTTAATTGTCCAGATTTTCACCAAAACTATGTATTCTAACCAAAGGTTCCATGACAGGTGTTTATTTATACTAATCTTCACATTGTCAACGATTTGAGCTGATTTCATTCATTTTACCGTTTTCTGACGTGCAAATCCCTTACAGTGCACTCTCGTTATAAAGAACACTGATATAACACAATTTCATTATAAAGAAGTAAAATCTCTGGTCCCATATTTTGATTTTCTTTTGTATTGTATTGTTTTTGCAACCCTGATATAAAGAAATTTCGTTATAAAGAACAGATTTCATGGGTCCCAAGGACTTCTTTATAACGAGAGTGCACTGTACTTGTCTTTAAAGTAAACCTCCCCCCCCCCCCTTTCAATGCTGCAATGGCTGCAGACTATTTTAACTGCCCTAAATATATTTGTGGGGAGTTATGCCATAGTACACACAACTAAAATGAACACAATGATGAAACAGTTGTTGAAAATACTTGAAATTCTTTATTACAACAGGCACAATCCCGTAACCGTTAATATTTACATGAACTATGACTGCTCTACAAGTTCTGTTTACTGCAGCAACATAATACAAGCACAATGAAAATATACAATGGATGTGTAATTTTGTATCATGTATAAACAACTTGTATTGCTATTCATGATGCAAGTGAACGTTAGTACATGGAATGATGATGATATTGAACATTACATGGGTCATTTCAGCAGGTTGGGGAAACTTAGGCGATACACCAGAAATTAGAAATGATTAGTCCACGAGTCAGACTGAGCCCAATTTTTTATTCATTTTTTTTAATTTTCTTTATACATGTATTGGTACCACTGTGGAGGGTCCTATCAAAGATTTTGGTAATCATATATAATGTCTTGTGAACATATTTTGATACAACGGCAGTTTTGGTCCAATTTTCCTGTCAGTGATACTATCAACTTGCTCAATATTGCAACAGATGTCGTGCAATAAATGTTTCAGAAATAAGTTTGTTTCAGAAATGATCTCCGATTTTGAAGCCTACCAAAATTATTCCTTTTCATTGTTTGTGTAATCCTATGGATGCATGCATCTACCATAATGGATTCAATGTAAAATTAGCTTTTCTGCCATAAAACTGTTTAAGCTGCCAAGTGATAAATGCTATGATTTGCTATCATATCAAAATGTGTTCATAAGACATACCCGATAACGAAAAAACATTGATAGATGTCCCCTCCCCCATGTGGTACTAATACAGTATTCAGTCTGGTTTATGGACTACATATCTTATTCTTACCCAAAGCACATTTGCGTGGATTCATTTTAGCCAAAAAACAACAAACAAATGATCATGTTGAAAAAAGTTTGAGCAAAGCATCATGGTGCACATGTATTTGATTATGGCCTGAAACTTTGTTGTCAAACTTTGGACAAATGTAATATCCATGTAACAGAGGTTTTAAACAGAAATAAACACGATAAATATTGCAGTAAATCTGAGATTCCCATTTGTTAAACAGGTATAAGACTAGTAGGTCACATACCGTTGATTCACTCTTAAATCTAAATTGCAAACATATTCTCAGTGAGGAATAAGAGAACGTAGACCTATGTTACATGGACATCACTTTTTACAAGTTCCCAACTCGATGAAAAGACCCTATTATCATTGATACATGTAGGTACTGGTTAATATAAATATAATAAGTTTACATAATTTTGTAAATGCTTCTTGCATGTATTTGGCATTAAAGCATAATTCACTGACATATATGATTATGATACAAACAACTCAATTTACTGTTTAATCTTAATAAAGATTGAATGCAAAAAAACATTGAACAATCAGATGAAAGTGTTACATACAAACGTAAGCAAGCACATAATTGCTAGGCTAGCTGCCAGCCCATATTACCATTTTGCAATTAATTAGTAGACATTTTATTTGATCCTAAAAAATGAGGTTTAGAAAACAGAATAGCACCAGTTACATGCCCTGAAAATGCTTCTGAGTTGTGTTGAACTGAGTCACTGTACCTTTGTACTTTTTATTTGAATGTTCATTCTTCATAACCGCTAGGGAATCATCCACTTTTACCAAGCAGTCTTTTTGAAAATGTGAACAAAATCCATGGATACCCTGTCACTGTAGCAGCCCTGGGCTCCATATACCATGTCTGTCTCTGTACAACCTAACTAGTATGAAACATTGTACACTGTACAGTATTAGTAAAAGATTAATGAACAGGTTCCAGGAGTGCCCCCCCCCCCCCCCGAACCACAAGAAAGGAGAAAAACATAGAAGCAGTGAACCCTTTGTGTGTAATGAGTTTTGTTTTGGGCATAGAGGTCTCTTTGTACCTCCATATTTTGGGCTACACTGGTCACACAATAGGATAAATTTACAGTTTTGTTTCTCCACCTACCTCCCCCCCCCCCATCCGTTTTTTTTCTAGATGTGCCCAAGATTCAGAACATATTTACATACTGTAGAACCTAGACATAACAAACTCCTTGACACCATAAAAATACCAATTGGAAGGGAAAATGTTGATCATCATGCTACAGAATGGTGACACAATTATTTATGAACTGTAATACAGTTTACACAGAACTTTATTTAACTAAATGTTATTTTGAACATCTCCAGGGCCATAAAAGTTGACATCATATCAACTTGCCATTCTACTGCAATTTTTGTACAATCCAAGGCTCTGATTGGCTGTGAAGAACTGTTGCAATAGTAGTTGCCAGTAGAATGGAAAGTTGACATGATATCAACTTTTATGAAACAGGGCCCTGAACTCTACTTGACTGCGAAAATATTCCCCAAATTAGTACGTGTTTACACACTGACAAAATTACACAGGAGCAGCTGGCTCAATATCTATCACATTCACATCCATATTCTCTTCATAAGTGGGTTTAAATTCATTTGGGTGATTCCTCTATATTAACTAGCATAGCAGCTATGGATGATTTCAAGTGCAGTGTTTGTGTCGAGAGAATGCAAGCTCTGCTACAACAGAATCCAAAACCAATCTCAGTTTTGATTTGTGATACCAACTACATGTACACTACCGACAATACAACAGATAATATCACCAGTCATAAGGAAATGACAGAATTGGAAGTATATCTCAAATTTACAACACAATATCCCAAGAATAAAGTACATGTATAGGGCCTACTGTTAAAAGTTTTTGCTACGAAAATCTTAAAGCCCAAGTTTAGTTTGGGGGATTTTTTGTTATTTGAAAGCTTTATGCCCCAAAGTCATAACCCTGCAATAATGGATTCTGAATGTCTTTAGTTTTTTTT
>JZLH01S0619644.1:73158-83736 GCA_001188425.1 Eucidaris tribuloides
GGGAATATTTCTAGTAACAGAGTTCTTCACTAAAACCAACCCAGCAGGGAACTGACACCACCCCTGCCATCTTCCAACCCGAGTTTACCAGGGGATGATCTCTGTGATGAGATCATGCTAGCTATGTTTCAGGCTCGCTAAATTTGCACACTTTTGACAGTATCCGCTTAAACCCTTTTTATATCCAAATATTATTAATGAATCCTCATATCGACACTACTCATGGTCAGATTTATCATTTTCAAAGTGCACAGAAACATTACCCCAATATCGCAGTTAACTTTAAATATCAACCATACACCACTTTTTTAACAACTGGACTGTGAATCTCTAGTCGGCTAACTGCGTTTTTGGAGGTGGCTTGACTATATTTTTGCTGTAATTTGAAACATTTCTTACCTTTGCCTGCCTACTCTCAGTCCATTTTTCACTAACACTTCCTGCGTAATAATTTCTTAAATCCTTGCACAATTTTACCATGTTTATTTTTTTTCCTGCGACAATTCATCAGGCGGCAGATTCTCTGATCTTTACAATGCACTTACCTATACTACGTTATTGCCGACTTCCTTGCTGCGCAGCCGTCTCATTTTTGCGTATTTCTGCGTCCTTTGCAAACGCATTTAGAGCAAATTAATGCGAATGTTTTGGCCACATCGTTTCCTCCGTCAAAAACAGCTATTCTATTTCCTTTTGTTTCACTACTTTTCGGTATTTACTTAGGTTTGCTTTGCAAATAATATATTGCCGATTCAGCAAGCATTTTTATTTACCTCCAAACTGCTTGCGACTTGTGATGTTTACTTGCCCCGGCCATCGGCATCGTATATGTCAAGCACCCTGCTCATGTGGGCTATCAGGGTGGACCAACTAGCAATAGCTCGGTTTGCCATGGGCAATCAATCTTGTAGTAGCATCCATCTTGAGGCTCGCTATATGTAGTCCTATACTTTACATTCATGTATATTACTGTACCTCTAGTGAGATGTCAATTCCCAGAAACTGTAAAATCTTAAGATCTTAAATTACATTTTAAATCTTTTTAAAGCTTCATGTTTACCTTGATAGTTTTTATAATACTTCTTTTAAATAGTCAAAAGTGAAAATGGATAATGAAAAAAAATCATTATTTCACAAGATATTATTTATTTCATTTACATTATAGCTACATTATTGTACTCATTGTATAACTGACACAGTTAAGGAGTGAGGAGAACATCTCTTGATACATTAAAAATGTTGAGAGTTGTTCAATTTTTGAAGAAACAGCTGACATGGTGTCTCTTTCACCTGATAGACAGTGACATTAATTTTTGCCTTGAGTGTAATTTATGACATATATATGTTGGATTGCCATTGTCGATTCTATACAAGTAATTTTATTAGGCATTTGCAGTTGAATTTCAAACGTTATTTATAGATCTGCACTATGCTTTTATGTACTAGGCCCACAGGGCAATCAGCACTGTTAGAGTTATACGCCCATGGAACTCATTCTCTGTTTGTGTGACATTAGTGCACGACAAATACTTTCTATTCTTTTATTTTATGAAGAAATTGATCACAGTATAAAATAAGTTACAAAATCAGCACAATCATTCTTTAACCCTGTAGCCTATATAATACTTTATCTTTGAGAGTAAAATATGAAATGTGTGGTTTATATTTGAAAGAGTTCTTTTCAATTGCACTAAATCATAAGTTTTCTCAACAATGTTATGAAAAGTGTGAGTACAAGTATTGTACGGGTTAAAAATAAGAAGATATGTTTGTAATTCAGCAATGCGTTCACCAAAGTCAAGCCTTCAGTATTTTTTTTTATGTGATTGTTACTTATCATGTTTATCAAAATACTACAGAGTGACATTGACACAGTTGTTCAAGCCAATGAACCTATTGCTCCTCTATTCCTAATCAGTGACTGCCTTCAGCTACTAGCTTCGGTAAACACACAGTCCCACTATCGCATTTCTGTGGACCTCAGCCATCTCCTCATGATGGTTGCATGTAACTAGAGGCCGTAAAATATCCACCTCGTCTGAATCAGATCATTTACGATGGTAAGAAGCAGAAAACATCATTCTTCCTCTTTTCTACCATCTCTCGTAGTTCACTCATATCACTTCATCATCTCAATATTACATGAGGAGACAAGAGCCTCGCTTATGAACACTACTGTCCCAGACCCTTGGTGTACTGTAATGAAACCATCAGGGCAGTATGCGAAAATATATAGATTACCCTAATATCACTAATCATTCGTGTTATAATCTCCTTTGATTGATACACAAGATGACATCTGCTGTGATATTCCTGTTAGACCAACAATACAGAAAATAAAAATTAATTACCATGCTCTTTTTCAGTCTTCGAGACCATTTTGCCATGTGCCCTACTGATTTTACTAAAAGACCTCGGAATGACACATGGATAATTGATATTGCTTGATATGCCAAATAAAAATTGAACATATTGTGGGTAATAAATAAATTAACATGGTAGTATGAATAAAACATAGATTCTTTTATTTATCAATTCGCCTCAATATTCGTAAGTCTCTATCACTAAATGACTCTGTACTTGCGTGACCTATTTAATAGATATACCCAAGGACTTGTGTTCAGTTCATTAAGACAAAAAAATATTTGTTTCTGTTGTTTTAGTTGCTTTATATGTTAAGGTGATAGGTTAACATGTTGAGCTCAACTTTAAAAATAGTCAATTTGTATGCTGACTACAGAGTTGTTCATATGACAAATAAACACCCTAGATAAAAAGTTGGAAGTTACACTGCCAATGCAAGTTATGCATGAATAAACAAAACTCCCGCGAGTTTTAAATTAAGCGTAGCGCTGTACCACAGCTCTAGTGGTAGAAAATGGCGAGTGAGTCCGATCAACTTCATTTTCACTTTTTTAAGCACTAAATAATCATTTTTGAAAATTTCAATTTTTACAGTGCGTCATTTTTTGACGCATATCAAGACATGGTATACGGAATCATGTCGCTCACTCTTTTTTAACTGTGGTAAATGTTACGAATACCTTCTGACTTGGTTGATGGTTCAAACAATGAAACTAAAGTCCGTAAAAAATCATTCATTGATAGGAAATGATACGAAGTTAGGTTTTTTTTACTTCCATGTTTTGACAGTTCAATGCCAGACGCCTAAATGCAGCTCCTAGAAGCAATGTGTCATAGCTATAATTATTTTGAATTTGCTGTAATTAGAATATCCGCCTTACCAATAATATGAAGTATCCACTTGCATTGTGGTTTAAAAATAAAACATTCCACACCTTGATTTTTGAATTCTTTATAAGTATGACAAGCCAGTTTATGATTAAGACTAGAAAGAACGTAGTTGAGCGAGACGTTTGTTGCGCAGTACATGCTGTCGGATACTAATAATATGCCTACTGCATTTGAATGAGTAATGCTCAAAATTATCTCATCCAAATTAGCTATAATTGATGCTCAGATGTGTCTCAGTATGTAATTCAAATTAATTACGTAATTTCAAACCATGTGACTAGTCTCCAACATTTAGCCTTTTTTGAATGGCCCTTCGCTTTATATGGCGACGAAGCGAGCCAGCGAGCGCAACGGCATTTCCGCATCAGCGAGGCCATTTTTGCAGTTCTGCTTGCATCAAAGTGCTCTCTTATTTCATGACACACCAGGAACGAAGTCTGGTTCTCTTTCGAATCAACCAATGAAATTGCACTTCGTCCCTGTCTTGGCCTCGATCTACTATTTGGTGTTGAAAGTATTCTTTCATGTTGTATTTGCATACATATACCAATCAACACCAATTAGTACACTTCTCTGTGTTGCATAGTACTTTGATGCATTTTTCTTTAATTTTGTTATGTAAGGTCCCATTTCGTGTCAAAAATCTGCGTTTGTGATCATTCGCCTAATTAATAGTGAACGCTTCAGATTTTCGTGTTACAGCAACAGTCTCTTACAACATGTCCTATTATGACTCTTGCTAGTCAACGTAGGATCAAGGTAGGACAAGATCACCTGAATTGGTGATTTGCTCCCAAATAGTGGGTAGCAAAGTGTGCAGTATTCCAGTCTACTAGAATTGAATCAGATCTCAAAAGGCCCTCGCGCTGCGTACTCGGATGGCTCGCTTCGCAGTTGTTTCAGGCCCGTAATACAGCCGAGGGCCTTGTTCAAAAGAGCTATCTCAACAGCTGTATTTGCATCTTGAATATATGATATTCAGCCGTCTGAGATATATTTGATGGAAATGAATTGCTATTTCATTTGTAAATGTCTTTTATCTATTTACAGTACACCAATTTTTTGCGCATTGTCAGTGTTAATTACGGGCTAATGATGCATTTTCGTACTGCCTTAGTCATTGTCAAATTCTAAGCAAATGGATAGTGGGCCAAGGTGGGATGTTTTGAATGTGCGACAGGAGGCCTATCTCTCACATAAACTTGCCTCAAATACATGTGATTCTATTTTCAAATAATCAATCAAGGATTTTTTTATTCTTTAAAACTTTTTTTTAAAATAACTAGCTTACCCATGTCAGATTTTGACATTTTATGTGACTGGGTACATTAAGCAATTTACAATCCTATACCTTATACTGTTAAGTCATTTTGTAGATGTTATTAGAGGGCAAGTGAATTTTTTTTTGGACCTGTTATACAAGTGAGTGACATGTTCCTTTCTTATTCTGAATTTCTGTGTCCACAGTGGATACACATAATTGAGTACCCTCAATTTTTTGGCTTTACACATACCCCCCAGCACACGCACACACGCACACCCACCACACTAACATTTTGTTTAAACCCATTGAAATGTGATGAGATTGACTCTTCTGATTTTATGAAAATTGCAGCAATCAAACTGCTGTTACAGAGTTTAAGAGATCTAGAACTACAATTGACAGTTCACCTTCCATCAATGTATATATGAAATAAGTGCGAAATTATATTTCAGAAAGTTGAATATTTAACATGTTCAACGTGAGCATGTGATTTTTACATTTAGAAAACAGAGATATTCAAATAGGCTGACGAATGAGGATACAAACAACTGTTAATCCAACGCTAAGATATTTATAAACATGCATTCACATCTTTTGGATTGCTAGTGTAATGTACTTCTTTATACAAAGCGATCCTAACCTCCACCATAGCCGGCAAGAATTATAGTATTACTGGCATAGAGCCTGGATGAGGGCATGGAGTGTGTTTAATTAGGAGCTTTACACCCTATATCACTTAGGATTGGATGTAGATCTTTCTTTTTTTTTGTCATAGAGATCTCACTGCATCTTGGATTCCTGTTTGTATTTGAATACATTGGACTGCACAGAGCTTAATTCACACTGTTTTAGGCCTTAAAGTGAGATTATCAACATATAATTATCCTTGTGATTTTTGTTGATACAATATGAAAGCTCTAAGACATTGTTTCTTGTCTGGATAAAATTTTTAGTACTCTTTATAATCAAACAAGCGATTAACTATTGTAGTTGAGCTATTAGGTAGTAAGAGTAAGCATATTTTGACATACATTTTTACCGTTGACCCAACCTGATAATGTGATATTTTAGAGAGATAACAATATTTTACTTTTCGTGCAGAACAGTCAAGAGTTTGTTTGACAGTCGTTAATTATAGACTGTTCTATAGCTATAAACAAAATAATACTGCACTTCCTCAAGAAATGGAATTTTTCTTGAAAAGACTAACAGCAAGGTAGATGATTTGGCCTCTGTTTAGTCTGCTGTAGGAATTTTTTATTTTTTAAATATGAGTTAAATTTTAATTATTGTCTTTTGCAATCAATTAGTCGTTGAATCACGTTTGCAAATTTTAGTCAACATAATAGATGTTGCCTTGATGATGTTCATTGAATAGATTGATATTAAAATGTCCGTTTGAGTAACATTGCAAACCGATGATTCGATCGAACCAACTAATCACCGCAGATCAGGCGCTCTCGATTCCTATTTCCGATACGATCGATTTTTTAAAACACGGAATATCTTGCAGGAAATAACAATATTAAAATTATTACATCTATAACACCACAGGATGTCGTGTCTGTTACCTTAATGTTTACAAATACGTGTTTTCGTTGCTGTGCAACCATATCAGTGAATTAACCTTAATAGTTGTGGGTGTCCATTTCGTAGATCTATATCTAAGCGAAGTTTCCTAGACACGCTTTCGAAAACCAGACGGATATTCTGAGCAGAAACATCTGCACATAATTTTGTCTAGACGCTCATGAGTACGGCATGAGACTTGAGCAATTTTTTTGGGTAAATTGGATATATATACTAAAAAAAATCATCAAAATCCGGTGGTTATTTCACTCTCAAGAAATTTCACGAATGGATTATGCAAGTCACGAATAATTTAATTTCGGAACAAAATTCTACAGGCTCGGTAGCAGATGCGCGAACTTCACCTATTTAACTGAGACAGCACGACACATTTTCGGGTACGGCGCATAAGCACAATTTCAATTAGATTGTACCCCAGATTTTAATTTGCTATGTTTCAATTTAGGGGTTTGATATCAAATTGTAATTTTATAAGATCGATTAAACAGAAGTTTTAAGAATTATGTTTTCTCGTATTAATCGATCTTCTTATATAAATTTCATGTTATATGAAACCCTCTGGTAAAAATGTATAGAATTCACATCAGATCGATCGCCACATCGCCTGGATATTGAACCAACATGAATACAATTATTCAGGCTTTATGCCATGAACACTTCAACAAATAAATTCCATACATATATTGTATTCGTTAATGACGATTAAGTAAATCATGTCTAACATCGTGAGCGATAGCTACTAGATAGGGTTTCATTGATTTCACTCATAGACGCGGATCACCGCTGTCATATCTATATTACCGATATGCAGAAAAAAAAAGTGAAAATATGAGATCAAATGTCGCTGCTTAATCGACAAGATGCAAATTCCTTCATATCATTGACACCATTCTCTTTCATTCTGTTTAGCCGGGATGCTGTTCCATCGTATGTAGTAATGCGTAAGGCAAGAATAAAGTGCTGACAGCCTCACTTATACCAAACCACAATGCTTATTCATTCTTGTGCTTCAAAATAAAGCAATTAAGCGTGAGTTTTTTCTTTTTCTCCTTTTTCTGAAGGCATATCAAGATAATTTAGAGCGAAGAGAAGCGGTGATCAGCTGAAATCAATCGAACAAAATTGGCATATAATTTATGTGCATGCATGAACTTCTTTTTTTTGTAAACATAAAATATTGATGAGTAATAGTTTATGCGCATGATGCATGAATTTTTTCTTGTGCTTATGTTGCTATGTGTGTGATAATGTGGTGTGTATTTGTGTGTGTATTTTATAATAAGTATACGCATGCTATGTAATATTTCTTTTATGTTTGTTGAATTGAATAAAATAGTGATTACTGTGTAAAATCTTCGGAATTGTAATTTTTTGCACGAGATTCCGCATTTAAGAATGCGGGCGTGTCCACTATTACAAGCATGTTTAGTTTTACATCACAACAGGAGTGTATATGCTGCTGTACGTGGATGAATGTTGAAGGCCTCTCACCCCCCCCCCCCAAAGAAAAAATCCAATTTTAGTGGATGAGAAAACGAAAATAAATATGTTCCTATATCAATAGTTTCTTAGAATAAGGAGGTAGAATGACATCGTGATGTATTACAGAAACATGTTATATCTTTTTGCTGATCATGATACGATTTTATTCCATAGCCATATATGAGGGAGAGAAGTACAACAAATATCAGCACTATCTTTCGGACGATTATCGAATACAGTTGGAGATCTGTGAGATTTCAAAGCATATCGGAATTCACATGTAATTGAACTGCAGATATTGTTTTATTAGCGAGATGATATTATATTAGGAAAATAATAAATAAAATGTTATAAAAAACAAGCAACATATTGTTTGGTCGTGTTGGTGTTTAGGAGCTTTCGTCTCGCCGCTAGCAGAGGCGTCTGCTCTTTAATATAATGTTTTAATAAGTTGGGAAAAGTAACAAACATTCTTAACATCATTGCAAGAAAGTCACCGGTTGTAGTTACAATCAGTTACGATACATCATTCATAAAGTGTCACTGAACACTGTTTTGCTAACCTTGAAATATTGGGTCTTAACTAGCTTTGACCACTATATTTTCGCCCGAAACTATTTCTCTGCACAAATATCCTCCCAATAAAGTCAAAATTATCTAGTTTTCTATCACCAAAATTGACAAGCCAGAACATAAAATACTTTGACTAACATCTTTGCTTTAATTATTTTTGACCATGGACCCTACTAGAAATGGACTATGAACGGAGTACACTTCTTTGATGGTATCGATCACGGCCGCCGCTTTGTGATTATGTGCATTTTAAATATACTGACCAGGTGTCTTTTCAAAGAGAGTGATACTTGGTGATACTTGGTGAGTGATACATAATGTCGCTACGCACCAGGCAAAGTGAAAATATTTGCTAATAATGTGTTTCACGTTGGGCTGATACCTAATTGCATATTTCTCCTATGGTCCACAAGCACATATAGAGACAAGTAAAACAGAAACTGCAAAATTTTGTATGAAAAATTATCTCGATTTAGTGTGGTGGACAATGGTGGACACACTTGAAATACAGTGATGGTGGTAGGCAAACATTTAATAAACACGTCCTATATCAAAATTACGGCGCCAGGACGAGCGGAAACTGCAAAAAATTAGATCACTGCTTGTAAGCTGCACATGATATTTTTTAACTCTTTCTTCTAAAATTCATATTAATTTCAAACGAAAATAGGGCTAACAGTACCCTGAAACATGTCCAATAACAACATATCAATTTCATTAAACATTTATCATTTATCCTTCTCAAAGAATAGAATTTTACTTTTATCAACAAAACTTGTCATCCACTTCAACGATAAATTTGCGGCGGTCGTCATTAGATTAAAGAGAGAAATATGCATAGAATGTCATTGATGTATCAAAGGAAACATAAAGGTCCATGAATTTATTAAGAGCGATACATGTCCATGTGTAGTAGGGTCCATGATTTGACTCGTGCAGCACGAGCAGTAATAAAGGACAGTCAGCCATAGGTGGCGCTATTGACTGGCTCCAGAGCTAGCTAGTTCATCGTGCATACAGTATTATCTATAGGCGGAACTACAGGCTCTTTTCTTTGCGATGCGCGAGTCAATCAGTGGCCAATGTTTCGTCGTCATATTTTTGTTTCTAGCTTTGTCAATTTCAGTTGGAAAGCCTGATAATTTGGACTTTATTTTGGGAGGTATGTGCAGAGAAAGATATTTCACTGGGAATTTCATGATGAGCAGATTATAGACCCAATATTTTCAGTTAAGCAAAAAACAAGTGTTCAGTGACAGACAGACATGTATGATCGTTCGTAACTAATTGAGCCTTAACCGACATGGCGATCGATTATTAAAATTGATTTCAGTTGAATCGATAGGGCCTACACAATAAAGTTTCCGTGATCGTTTTGTGTAGTTAGCAAATGTGGCAAATGTGTTTGTCAGTACAATGCATACTTGTGCGTATCTTGAACCAGTAGAAAATAAATCACATCGACCTGCAACGCGATGACACAAGAGTTTTGACATGATCTTATCTTTGCTAGTTTGCTTATGCATGTACATGTATACATGTATAATCAATTCTCTAGGGAATTCCCTTCAATATTGTAGTGATGGGCACTAACGAAGTAACCATGATTTATATTTGGTATTAAAATATATAGACTTCTGTTTAATTACGAAGTTAATTTAATAATAACTCTGTTTTGGTAGTGAGGTCATCACAAGTCAACTTTGGCCATGCTTTCGATAGTGTTCGCCGTCAGATCGGAACACCGGATTCAGACCGGCACGATGCCATTTAAGTCCGAAAAAAATATTCCCGTGATGACTCGGGCTTACGTAAGATCATTAGAGGCGCTCAATTAAGGCAAGGCAGAACTAGAATTGATCATGTAGTAAAGATTATACGCGGTGGTGCTACTGGAATACCTAGGAATACAAGGACTTGAATTCTTACGAAACGATGTCATATTGAACTACAGACAATAGTGCGTGCCTTTCACATGAATTTTCCATGCATGTGTCAATTACTGGACGGATCTTGGTTGACTTACCTGTGAATCCGATCATGCTTGACATCTCACAGATATTCAACCATTTTGATAACGCTCGTAGATATTGCTACTTACCTCCCTCATATATATAGCCTATAAGAATAAGAATATGATCCAGCAAAAGAGAAAGATGTGTTTTCTGTAATATATCACATGCATTCACCCCCTTATTCTACTACTCCTTGATATAGGATCTATTTGTTTTGTTTCCAATAAAATTGCATTTCATTTTTGCTTCAACATTCATCTCCACGTGCACAACATTACACACTCCTGTTATAATGTAAAACTCAACATGTTTAAAGTCATGCACGTCATTCTTAAAATCGGAATCTCATGCATTAAAATTCCAGTTTTGTACTACAGCTAACTCACTATTTATTCTTCG
>JZLH01S0619644.1:98348-110120 GCA_001188425.1 Eucidaris tribuloides
CATAATCATCATCATCATCATCTCATCATCGTCCCGTTCATCATTATCGTCGTTATCAAGATCATCCTCATTATCATCATTTTCCGTATCTTATCATCATCATCCTTATCATCATCATCAGTATCATCATTATCGTCTGATTATCATCATCATAATCATCATTACTTGATAATCCTTATTATCATCATCATCATCAGTATCATCATTATCACCATTATCATAATCATTATGTTGATCATCCTTATTATCAGCATCATCATCATCAGTATCATCATTATCACCATTATCATAATCATCATCAGCGTCCTGATCATCATCATCATTATCATCATCATCATCGTCATCATCGTAATCATCTTGATCATCATCATCATCATTATCATCATCATCATCATAATCATCTTGATCATCCTCATTATCAGTATCATAATCATCTTGATCATCCTCATATCAGTATCATTATTATAGAATTTGACAAGAATTTAAATTATAAACGATACAAACAAAAGGAAAATGGTAAGAAAGAAAAAAACCCCCCTCTGGCTCTAAGTTACAGTCACGTGAATAACCCGGGATTTCCATAGCGCGGGGACTATGAAACGAGTATATTGTACTGTTGAAACAATCCCCACGGCCGTGCAAAACGCACCAGGATTTCCATAGCGCGGGGACTATCTCACGAGGTATGTATACTGTTGAAATAATCCCCACCGCCGTGAAAGCGAGCGCCGATTCTCGTAGCGCGGGGACTGTTCCACGAGTATACTATACTGTTGGAAAAATCCCCACCGCCGTGTAAATACGTGCACGAATCCCATAGAGCGGGGATTATAACACGAGTATATTATAGAATCTAGCGAGTGCAACAGACCGTGAAAGTGCATCCGAACTAAAGTCAACTGATCTCGACTCGATTTCCTGTGTATTCTGGTAGGTCCGATACAATTAGTCCCCACTAGAAACTACAGTAAGGTGTGGGGACTATATCACGATTATGCCAAGTTATGCATGAATAAACAATTAAAACGCGGGGCGAGTTTTAATAGCCTAGATGTACACACAGTAAGTCTATGGGAGGAAATGGGCAAGTGAATCTGGTCAACTTACGATTTTCACTTTTTTAAAGCACTAAATAATCATTTTGAAATACAATTTTTTCAGGGCTTCATTTTTAGACCTCATCAAAGACACTGGTAGCATCGGGAATCATGTGGCTCAGATTTTTTTTTTAACTATGGTAAATGTTAGCCAATACCTTTAAACAATACTCTACATAGACCAATTCGGTTTCAGAACACTGGTGTTTATGTCAGCCATACTGGAGGGCTTCCAAGTCAAGAACAAAAGGCAATATGCAATGAGTCAGGTGCATTGAGATGTCAGTGTTTTTGTTATGCATGCTTGAAGCCCCCCCCCCCCAGTTAGACATATGCATAAAAAAACAGCACACTAACCAAAAAGGTCTATATGTCACATTCAATCAATTTGTAGTGCATTTTGATTCCTACATAGCAGTTTTGTTACATTGAACTGAATAGAATATTGCACAAAATAATGAAATGTAAACTGAAATGTTTGTCTTGTAACTAAATGAATTCTAAAACATGAATTATTCCTTGCTGTTTAGTATGTGCACATAGTTGTTGATATTGTGAGCTGTGTTACTCTGTCAGATGAGTTTGTTTATTATACTCTAATTTTATGGTAAGCCATAAATGAAAGATATTGTACTGATATTGAACTATTTTATGGAATTTTGAATTTAGTATGCACCCTTCTACTTACACTCAGGGGTCCTCAATTTGTCTTGCTGAAGCGCCATATTTGTCACCAAGAAACTGTACTGCATCACTATCCAACACGCATAGCGAGCGAAGCGTTGTGACGTTAGGTCCATGCTTTTATTATATGAGGCTTCCTGAGAGGCCCAGAATGGCTCTAATTACATGTATAAACAACAGAAATAAAAATTTAAACCAACTACTACAATTAATTTTTTCTTAGCGGCGTCCATGTGCCACTTCAGAAGGCCCGACGTGCCAGGAGTGGCGTGTGCACTGCTATTTGATAAACCCTGCTTCAGATGTTTTGGAATAACCCAAGAAAATGTTTACAAAATGGCATCTCACATGCTGTATCATACTTGTCGTTGTGTATTGTGATCAATTTCATGACATCAGTTATTTGATTGAATACCAAGAAATTTATAAGACATGCACAGTCCATTGCTGCTACATGAAGATTATTATTTTGATTTATAGTTCAAAACAATTTCCATTAAACTGCTCATCAAATGATCCTGGATATGACTTATTGAAGACAAATCAAATTTGCATACATGTGCTTTCAACTAAGTTTAATTGTTTCAAAAAACATTAAAAACCAAACTTTTCAAATCATTTCTTGAGAATGGTTAAAATTTGTTGAAATGAGTGATAAAGTTGTAACACATTGCAAGATTCAGAATTTTACTAAGTAATATAGCCTAAAGTTACTCCAGGGTCCGAGCCAAAAATAGTAAACCTAGAAGCTAAATTTTCAAATTGAAATTTATGTGGACACTTGTATATCATATGAAAGCAGAGAATCTGTAGTTTATGGAAAAGTACGAGTCCTGTTATGATCACGTTCCAATTTCTCGTAAAATTACATTTGAAATGAGAAGAGCGCCCTCATAACGCGACGGGACGGAAATAATATAATTTGATATAACAAAAAAAACAAAGAATATTATGAAGATTTAAGTTTACAGATGGAATGCCATATGAAATAGTATTTATTCAATAATATTGGTATTGGTATGTGTTTTGCATATTTGGGTTAAAAAATCAAGTTTTTGGTCAAAAAATTTATTTTGGCCTATTTGAGTGCAATAATTTTAGATTTTTTTGTAGTAATATGGAGTTTATCTGTTAAGCTCCTCCAAACTATCAATGAATTAGTGTCTTAACATTCCTGTGCCATCAAAATTATATTTTTCTCAATTTTAGGAAAAATGTGTATTTGATGTGATTTCCTGATGTAACAAAGAATAAGAATAGACAAAATGAAAAATGTCCATTAACTTATCAACTTAACACCAAAACAATAACTCCACAGCAAATTAAAGGCTGACAACCAGTCCGTTGCCATGGTAACATTACAATAACTTACCATGTTTGGTAGAAATATTGAGAAATTATGTCTTTTTGTTGCAGTTCTAGTTCTGTTAATACATGTAGGTTATATTTTTTGTGTTCCATGGTGTTTGATAGATATGAGTCAAAACATTACTTACACACAATAAACAAAAATTAAAACCTATTTGTTTTGTTTCTTTTTAAAAAAAATGTTGATGAAATGTCAAATTCCGTCCCTTCGCGCGACAGGACGGAATTTGACACGTGTACAAAACGAATGGGGATTTTTTCAAAGTGGTTATTAAAAATTTTTAGTGACATTACAGGATAACTTATTCAATCCCATTACATTTTACAGGGACAAAGACCAATATTTTGCTAAAAGGAAGAAGCTAAAAACAAAAACAGAACTTTTGATCAAAATCTCCATTTGTTTAATACATGGTACAAAAATTCCGTCCCGTCACATTCCGTCCCGTCGCGCGACACCAGTTAATAATTTTTTTCCAAAAAAAGATATGTGGTGGGATGAGACCTTAACTTTACATGTGTAAGTCATCCACATAGAAGTAGCTTCCAACATAATAAGGCATGGTCAGTGTTGGTCATTTACTTTGATAGAATATAACTCTGAATAAGGTTCACAATTATACATGATTCTATCATTCCGTCCCGTCGCGCCAATAGAAAAAGCTGTTGCCATGGAAACAGAATGGTTGTCAACTATGTTTTTATTGTGATTCTTTTCTTTGATTGGAAGTTAATATGTGTGTACCAACATTTAGCATATAACATTTTTACTTTATGAAATATAGGAAAAAATCTCTATCGATTCCGTCCAGTCGCGTTTCTCTGATTTTTGGCTCAGACCCTCCACATTCCACACAATGAATATCAGGGGGTGGTGTGGAACTGTATGCTGAAAACTAAAGACAGAGTATTCAGTTGGACATTTCATGACATTCCCTCGGCAGGAGGCAAATTTTGTAATTGCAAAGTCATTGTCATCTGAGTGAGTGTATTAATGAGTAGCTTGTTTTTATGTGTGTATGACTGTACATGTGTATGTATATATGTATGTGTTTGAATGTGTTTGTGAATGTCTGTCTGTATGTATGTGTGTTACTGTGTTAAATGTATACACACAGTCACACATGTATTTTTGTACTCAGGAAGGGGGTGGGGCAGGAGAGATGAAAGCAGACTCCGAAATAGCTCTCTGAAACTCCCCAATATGTGAACTTTGGTCATTATATTTTAGAAAAAAGGGCTGGCAGATTGCGAGGGACTTTGAGCCTGTGTGATGAATCACTTGTCAAACAGTCAGAGTTGGTTTATTTGCACTCGCGAGCGGACTATGTTATCCCAGAAATGGCCCGAAACATAGCGGAGCTTTCTTTCAGCTCTTCCGTTGTCCAGACATTTAATGGTCTGACTGCTTTCGATTCTGAGATCATTGCTTAGAAATGATTAAAGAGAATGAGTCCATTTGAATGCAGTGTTTGTGTTCTGTGTTACTCGCTGACTGAGTCATCCATGTATCCATATAATTTGTGTGCAAATTGAAATATGAAACCCACAGGGAATACAGGTCCACCATTGAATATTTCAGATTATGCTGTTGTACTGATTTGTATTTGTTGTGGTAATGTAAGCTGTATGCAGCGTTCTATTTATAGCTGTGTTGTGACTGTCGTAGCAGTTCTGCACAGTTGTGATGAATTCTGTACTATGTGTTTTGTGAATGTACAGTAGGTGCCAATAACAGTATTGAGCATTCACGTCCATATATATATGCAGAAAGGACTATAATACTGTGAGATCATATTTCATTACAGATTGATCTGCATGATACATCAACACTGTAATATTTAGAACACAATATCAGAAACGTGTGATATCTGTTGTCGAGAAGTCATAATTGTATCCCCCGAACATAGTTCTGGGGATACTATGGATTTGGCCTCGTCGCACCGTGTCCGCCGCGTCTGCCGCAGAGATTTTCTTCTGAGCACTCTACTGGCTGCAGTTTTCTCGGATCATCTTCAAATTTGGTATGAAGATGCATTATGGTAAAGTGAAGACACCTAGTGATTTTGGTGGTCTGTCCGTCTTTGTACACAAACAGGTACATTTTTCAGGGACTGCTTGTGTGCACGATACTGGCCACATTTCTCGACGGATTTTTTTTTTCAAATTTAGTGTGTAGGTGTATCATAGTCAACTCTAGACACCTATAACTTTTGGTGTTGCTGCCCCCAATGTTCCGCCTTTTACAGGGTCAAAGGTCAACCTGATAGCTCTAAATTTGCAAAAATGCTTATTTTTTCAATTTTTTATTGTTACTCAAAGGATTTTATTCAAACTTGCTGTATAAGTGTAGGGGTGGTCATTCTTCATGTTGGCCACGTTAGTGTTTGGTGACGGCGCCCTCATTGTTCCGACTTGGGTGCCATGTCACATTACTTGCTATGGAGGTTTATGGGGGGGGGGGGTCATTCTGCGTAACAATAATTTTCAGTGACAGTGCCCTAATTGTTCAGACGTTTATAGGATGCCATCTCATATTTCTAATTTATCCAAATGGGGGGTGAAGGGACGGGATCGGGGAATACATGTGCTCCTCCCTCGCCAAGTTCTCTAGTTTATGATATTCCTGTCATTGTACTTTTTGTTACAGAGCCCAGTCTGAGGACTGTGGAAGGAATCACAGAGTAGAGCTACTTATGTAGGCATATCTTATCATAAAAACTATACAGCAGTTGTTTTAGTAGTTTTTGCCACCTGTAATCATTGAACAATACACAGAGATATTTCACATGTGCTAATGTCTGTATGACAGGTACTTCAGTGTTGTTACCTGACGTAAACCTCTAAAGTGACTCCTCTTGGCATGATCACAGCAGATTATTTGTCATCTAATCTTTGAATTGACTCATTATTTCAAAGATATACCAGACTTTGATGTGTACTACATGTATGCCCAGGCGTTCTTTGTTATCAGACTGCAATATTGGAAGTATATGTACTACTCTTGTGATGATTTCTCTTAACCACTTACTATGAATCACTCCAGTTCAATATGTCATTTCAGCAAGATACATGTATACTGTACATGTAATGTAATTAACACTATTTCCTCTTTCTTTGAAAGATTATATCATCCAAACTCCAAAGTGGCTACTGGTCATTCAATTCATTCCTGGACAGTGGGGTAGACCTTGAACTTCATGTGATATGTGCTTAGTTCTAGTATATAGAAATGTTTGAATAGGATGACAAGCAATACGTATTCATGCAAGTTTGTTGCATTTAACAGGGGACAGTGACTGTACTGTGCTATTTGACTCCATGAAAATACGGGGGGAGGACCCCCCCCCCCCCCCCTTACGATCTTGGCCGTCGACCGCGTGATCGCGATGAAAATCGGCACACACGTCGCCCGCCACATACTCTACAAAATTGTATTGTTTTTTTTTTCAAGTAATGTCATTTCATTAATTATGCTAATTTATGCGTGGTATGCGTCTTTTTGCTATAAGCCTTTAAATACTAGTAAACCTCCAAATGTGCTAATTTTTGGTCTAGACACTCTTTGTAGTGTTTTTAGCAAATGAACCACCAACAATTTAGAAATCTAAACTTATTCCTTATATTTGATTGTTTTTCAATTTCTTATGCATTTCTTTGTTTTTTCATCCTTTTGTTTTTTTCGAGGAAATTTGTCAGTGACACTGTTGCGATCATAAATAGCATAAAATCAATCAATTTAAATCAGTAATAGCAAAAATATTCATACATTTATGATTTTTGGCTGAAAACACAATTTAATATTGAAATTGTACATGAAATCACGTTTTCAAACAATTTTTAGTACAACATGCACATACAAAATTATGCTTAACTCTGGTACCATGTACCTGGACGTCACAAAAAATGGTCTTAAAAGATGCGGGAGATTTGAAGGAAGAAAGTGATGAAACATCACAGCAAGAGCTTTTCGTGTTGCAGATATATCGTGCGAAACATCAAGGGGGAGGGGGCTCCCAGGCCCCCCCCCCAAGTGCAGTAACACATTCACGTTGCAAGTTTAAAGTTTCACTCAATCATCATTTCTTTATGAATGCTTGTCATGCAAGTTATGTGTTTCATAAAGCTGTTCGTAAGTTATAAACAACTTTACGAACAACTGGTGATACTTTCTTGGGTGCTTATCAGTTTCTCATGCATTTACATGTAGCACAAGAAGGTATCACCAGTCGTGCGTAAAGTCGTTCGTAACTTACGAACAGCTTTATGAAACACAAAACATTTTATGTTTGTTTGTATTGAATCAAGGTTGTATGAGCTCTGATGTCTGATGTCTTTTCTTGATTTAGATTAGTGTAGAATGTGCATAGAAAGTCTAGACTTCTGTTGTTGTGCCTCCTTTAATCCTGATACTGAGTACATGTGCAATAACTTTTTTTGACTAAAATTGATCTTAAACAATTATAGGTAGATCTATGTACGATAATGACTTTAAGGTAGTCCAATCCAGAGTATTGATGACTCTGTACAAATTAGAGCTGCAGTTAAAGGGATATCCGTCGGGTATCCGCCCGCCCAAGTCAAAATCGGATAGAATTTTTCGGGTTCAGGTACCCGACATAAAATTGAACATATGGGACTACACAGTGCCAATACAAAAATGGTTGA
This sequence comes from Eucidaris tribuloides, assembly GCA_001188425.1. NCBI lineage: Eukaryota > Metazoa > Echinodermata > Echinoidea > Cidaroida > Cidaridae > Eucidaris > Eucidaris tribuloides. The sequence goes on from JZLH01S0619644.1 coordinate 106,166, forward strand.
AAATAAGACAAAAATTGCAGCTATTAGTGGCCAAAATACCACTTTTATTCGTAATATTTCCACTAAATGTACTCTTAATAGGCATGATGTAAATTCCTTGAATTTTGCTGTTTACATTGCAATTTCTCTACTCTCATTCTACTGTTCTTCCATGCCTACACCTACAAACTGCCATTATGGATTTTAGAATGTGAAATTTTCTGGCAGGAACTATCCTCTACAGTAGTCTACACTATCGCTATCGCTATCGTGACCGTCCAGACAGCTCACGATAACATAGGTCTGTCAAGTTCTTTGGGGAAAAGGTGGAGGGGAAAATCATTAACAAAGAAAATACACATCATGAATGGAAAGAGGATTTCAAAAAGGATTTAGTCATAAGTTAAAGGTATTGGCTAACATTTTCCACAGTTAAAAAAATCTGAGCCGCATGATTCCCCATGCTACCAGTGTCTTTGATGAGGTCTGAAAATGAAGCCCTGAAAAAGTTGTATTTCAAAATGATTATTTAGTGCTTTAAAAAAGTGAAAATCGTAAGTTGACCAGATTCACTTACCCATTTCCTCCCATAGAGTTACTGTGTGTACACCTAGGTTAATAAAACTCGCCCCGAGTTTTATTGTTTATTCATGTATAACTTGCCATTGGTAGTGTAACTTTCCAAACTTTTGTATTCTAGGGTGTTTATTTGTCCATTTGAACACTACTATGTAGCTTAGATACTAAAGTTTGACAATTTTTTAAATTGAAGCTCCAAAATGTTAGCCTATCACTTTAATCAACAAATAGTGCGATTATTGCCATTTTTCTCTGCATTTTGCCCCTCATCATTGTGGGAATATGTGCACAGCAGTGTAGTCCCATGTATTGAAAAGTTTGTTATATCGTTTTTTTTTCTCTGCCGACGGGTATTCGACCACCGTGCAGATTTCAATGTCAGATATCTGGATATCATCATACCTGAAATATTGCAGGCTTAGTACAAATCATTATGCTGATGAAGTGCTCTGCTACCACAGAAATATATTAACATATTAACGTAGTATCAGGGATTTTACTCTGGCGGGGTGTGCTCGGTGGAACTGTCCAAGATTCCCGATCTCTGCCCTGTACTGGAAGCCAAGAATTACTCTTCTGCCCAGCACAAATTTTCAGGAAAGAAACTATTATTATTATTATCAATTATTGTGTTTGTCACATTTAAAATTCACCCTGAAAATATAATACTATTTTGATGGATTCTTCTTCCAATGTTTATTTATTGGCTACAAATCAAGTCTGGTATGACAACAAAATCTCTGTGTGTTGTTGTCATGATCAACTTAACAATTCTTTTATCCCACAAAAGCGCATGAAGGACCTTGTAAGTTTTAACGCAATACTGGTAAATTCTTCCACATTTATTGAGACAAACTCTGGAAGGCAACATGCTGATTGTCAATCTCCCAAATCAATGCTTCCCGCTGGAACTAATAGTTGTTTCTTAGTAGAGTTTGGCTAACAACAGTGGTAAATGATATATAAACAGTCCATTGTAAGGTTATTTCCTTACAGACTATTATGATTGACTCCTGGAATTTGCAGCCACTGACATTTAATTGTATGTGGTAGATTAATGAGTAACAACCAACTACAAAAGAAAGCTTTCATTTATTTCCTTGTATCCAGAATGTTGGCAGTTTAGATTGGGCAAGTCTTGTGCAAGAAGGAATAAATTGTTTAGGCTGTAAACCTGTAAACTAAATTGTTATTGTTATTGTTAAATGTTACATCAATAAAGTTTCCTTGGATTTTACCTTTTTACCAATAATGAAGATAAGTCACATTTTCGTGCTCATTAATTCCATCTCTTCATAACCTTGTTTACATTGCTCACCTTCTGATCACAGAATAAATCTTAGGTGACACAGTTGTGGTTGTGTATGGGTTGTAGTGTTCATTTCTCTCCGAGGTTTTTTTTTTTCATCATTTATATTATGTACTACTCAAATAAAAAATACCTATCAATTATGCTGACTACTGTACAACCGGAGGACAAAGCATCCATTCTGCATTTCAATACATACTTTTTTCTGGAATTATTCTGGCAGTCATTCGTTTTGTGTTTGCCAATAGTGACTTTCTGAAGATGTTAGGTTTAAAAGTCTGGTCTCACAGCTGACTCCTTTGGTAATTATTTTGATGATTACCATCTCCTCTCCTTACAACAGAAGTAATAAAAATAGTAATAGAAATCAGCTGACACAGAGATTGTTTAACCTAATTAATTAAAAAAGATACACATTCAAGTTTAATGTAAGCATATTAACTCGTATTAGGGTCTATGGAAAATGTGTGTTATAGTGAAATCAAATCGTCTCCAACAGTTTAAACATATATTGTATACATGTATTCTATTCCAAATTAGTTGTATTTTTTTATTGACAAGTTACAAGTCCTACATGTAACGTACATCATGTCTAGTAGGATAAGTGCAACTCCAATAACCTATCATTTTGTAAAAATTTATTTTGTTTGTTAGTTAAATTGTTTTCATTATTATTGTGGCTTTTATTTTATCTTATTGTTCAAACAGGACTTTCATAACATTTTTAGAGTAGACTAATCCTTGTGTCCAAATGACAAATCAAATAGGGAACAACACAGTATTCGGTATTCCTATTACAACAGATCCATACAATCAAATGTGTTTGTATTTAGTATTCGAGTAAAAAAAACATAGTGTTTATCAATTACACATATCCACCATGAAACCCATTAAAGACACTATATAACACTGTGGAAGACCCGTTTAAAAAATTGTCGAACTTTGCTATCTGACATATCTGACAGTGTTTGAATGGACAAATAAACACCCTAGAACACAAAGGTTGGACAGTTATGCTGTCACTAGTACAATACAAATTGGCACATTAATTTTATATCGGGCGATAGGAAATTCTGCAACACAGCAGTCTATGGAAAAAAGCTGGAATGGCCTCTCAATGATTTTCACTTTTTTAAAGCACTTAATGATTGTTTTACACTGCAATTTTTTTCAGGGCTTCATTTTTAGACTGTATCAAAGACACTAGTAGCATGGGGAATCATGTAGCTCAGATTTTTTAAAACTGGAAACATTGTTATACAGTGCCTTTAACCAACTTCTAATGCTACATACTTCACAATAAGATGACAACATTGTTAAAAGAAAAGGCATTGTTAACATTACAGACAATCCTAAGACATGTAGCTCTAAAGCAAAGAGGAAATAGAATGTAATGCCAGCTGGGTGTGGATGTTTTTTCCTTTCTTTTCAACACATGGTATTCAAATAATAATGGGGTGATTAATAGCCAAATCTGATTAACTGCCCATTGTTACATGTATAATGTGTTAATTGAAGTTTTCCACCTAACGCAATCTTAGGAATGTGACTTGTAAAAGTACACATGTCGAGGCCTATAATGACAGAAGTAGACCATCCAGTAGCAGAGATTGACAAGATATAGAGTATGAAGAATGACATCACTCTGGTTCAGAAATATGTATGGATAGTGTTGAACCAGCTGCAGCATGTCACATATACTGATCTTACCACTAATATAATAGGAAAGTTTGATTTGCTCTGAGTAAAAGACACTTCTAAAAATTGTGGGGCTGAAATTTAAAAATTTTCAAACTGTGACATCAAACCGACATACTGTAATAGTGCTTGAATAGACAAACGGGGAGGGGAGGAGGATAAAAAATGAAAAAGAACAAAAAGTGTACAGAAATGCAATTAAAGTGCAGTGTCTACTGTCTTGTACCCCTTACAAGGGATTCATTGCAGGGACAAGCAAATAAGCAATATGATGTTATCAACAACTTTTCTTTCTAATCACTGGGTTAACTCTTAACGTGCCATAGGATTTCAACCTCTGTGGACTTTATGTGTATTACTTGGTGCAGATCTCTGACTTCGGCACGTTAA
>JZLH01S0619644.1:110375-123089 GCA_001188425.1 Eucidaris tribuloides
TGTTTAGTATGTGCACATATGTTGTTTGATATTGTGAGACTGTGTACTCTGTCAGATGATTTGTTTATTATACTCATATTGTATGGTAACGCCATAAATTGAAAGATATTTGTATCTGATATTACTATTTAGTGAATTTTAAATTATTATCACCTTCTACTTACACACTAGGGGTCCTCAATTTGTCTTGCGAAATGCGCCATATTTGTACACCGCAGAAACTGTACTGCAGTCACTTCCAAACACGCATAGCGAGCGGAAGCGTTGTGACGTTAGGTCCATAGCTTTTATTATATAGGCTCCCTGAGAGGCCCAGATGGCTTCTAATTACATGTATAAACAGATAGAAATAAAAAATTTAAAACCAACTACTACAATTAATTTTTTTCTTAGCGCGTCCATGTCACTTCAGAAGGCACGCGACGGCGCAGAGTGGCGTGTGCACTGCTATTTGATAAACCCTGCTTCAGATGTTTTGGAATAACCCAAGAAAATGTTTACAGAATGCATCTCACGATGCTGTATCATTAACTTTCGCTTGTGATATTGTGATCAATTTCATGACATCAGTTATTTGATTGAATACCGAAGAATATTTACAAGACATGCACAGTCTCATGTCTGCTACATGATAGATTATTAAATTTGATTATATTCAAGAACAATTTTCCATTAAACTGCTCATCAATGATCCCTGGATATGACTTATTGAAGACAAATCATAATTTGCATACATGTGCTTTTCCAACTAAGTTTAATTGTTTCAAAAACATTAAAAACCAACTTTTCAAAATCATTTCTTGAGAATGGTTAAAATTTGTTGAAATATGAGTGATAAAGTTGTAAACATTGCAAGATTACAGTAATTTTACAAGTAATATAGCCTAAAGTTACTCGCAGGGTCCGAGCCAAAATAGTCAAACCTAGAAGCTAAATTTTCAAATTGAAATTTAATGTGGACACTTGATTATACTTCATATGAAAGGAGAGTCTGTAAGTTTATGGAAAAGTACGAGTCCTGTTATGATCACGTTCGCAATTCTCGTATTAAATTTGAATGAGAAGAGCGCCTCATAACGCGACGGACGGAAATAATATGAAATTTGATATAACAAAGAAAAAAAACAAAGAATATTATGAAGATTTAAGTTTAGGCAGATGGAATTGCCATATAAATAGTATTTATTCAAGTAATATTGGTAATTGTATGTGTTTTACATATTTGGGCTTAAAAAAAAAAGTCAAGTTTTTTGGTCAAAAATTTATTTTGGGCCTATTTTGAGTGGCAATAATTTTTGATTTTTTTGTAGTAATATGGATGTTATCTGTTAAGCCCTCCAAAGCATATCGAATTAAAGTGTCTTAACATTCTCCTCTGCATCACAAATTAAGTATTTTTCTCAATTTAGGAAAAATGTGTATTTTGACTGTGATTTCCTGATGTAAACAAAGAACTAAGAAGTAGACAAATGAAAATGTCCATATAACGTTATCAACCTTAACACCATAAACAATGAATCTCCCAACAGCAAATTAAAAGGCTACTAACCAGTCCGTTGGCATGGGTAACAGTTACAATAACTTACCATGTTTGTAGAAGAATATTGAGAAATTATGTCTTTTTGTTGCAGTTCTAGTTTCCTGTTAATTACATGTAAGGTTATATTTTTTGTGTTCCATGGTGTTTGATAGATATGAGCTCAAAACATTTACTTACACACAGATAAACAAAAATTAAAACCTATTTGTTTTGTTTCTTTTAAAATAAAATTGTTGATGAAATGTCAAATTCCGTCCCTTCGGCGGCGACCAGGACGGAATTTGACACGTGTACAAAACGATATGGGATTTTTTAAAGTGGTTATTAAAAATTTTTAGTGACATTACAGATAATGAACTTATTCAATCGCATTACATTTTAAACAGGGAGCAAAGACCAATTATTTTGCTAAAAGAGAAGACTAAAAACAACAAAACAGAACTTTAGATCAAAATCTCCATTTGTTTAATACATGGTACATAAAAATTCCCAGTCCCGTGCACGATTCCGTCCCCGTCGCGCGAAGCCAGTTAATATTTTTTTTCAAAAAAGATATGTGGTGGAAATGACCCTTAACTTACATGTGTAAGTCATCCACATAGAAGTACTTCGCAACAATAATAAAGGCATGGTCCAGTGTTGGTCATTTTACTTTGATAGAAATATAACTCTGAATAAGGTTCAGCAATTATACATGATTCTATCAAAATTATCCGTCCCGTCGCGCCAATTAGAAAAAGCTGTTGCCATGGAAAGCAGAGAATGGTTTGTCAACTAATGTTTTAAATTGTGATTGTACTTTGCTTTGATTGGAAAGTTATAGTTGTGTAAACCAACATTTAGGCATATAACATTTTTTACTTTATGAAAATATAGGAAAAAACTCTATGATTGGCCGTCCAGTCGCTTTCTCTGATTTTTGGCTCAGACCCTCCACATCCACACATGATATCAGGGGTGGTGTGGAACTGTATTGAACTGACAACTAAAGACAGAGATTACAGTTTGACATTCATGAACAATTTTTACCCTGTCGGCAGAGGTGCAAATTAGTAATTTGCAAAGTCATTGTCATCTGAGTGAGTGTATTAATGAGTACGCTTGTTTTTATGTGTGTCTGACTGTACATGTGTATGTATAATATGTAGTAGTTTGAATGTGTTTGTGAATGTCTGTCTGTATGATGTGTGTTATACTGTTAAATGTATACACAACCAGTCACACATGTATTTTGTAGTCAGGAAGGGGTGGGGCAGGAGAGACTGAAAGCAGACTCGCGAAAACTCTCTGAAATCCCCGAAATATGTGAACTTTGTCATTATATTTGAAAAAAGGGCTGCAGATTTGGCAGGGACTTTGAGCCTGTGTGATAGAATCAACTTGTCAAACAGTCAGAGTTGGTTTATTTTGCACTCGCCTGCGGACTATGTTAATTCCAGGAAATGGGCCCGAAACATAGCGGAGCTTTCTTTCAGGCTCTCGTGATCCAGACATTTAATGTCGACTGCTTTCGATTCTGAGATCATTGCTTAGAAAATGATTTAAAAGAGAATGAGCCCATTTGAATGCAGTGTTTGTGTTCTGTGTTACTCGCTGACTGAGTCATCCATGATATCCATATAATTTGTGTGGCAAATTAATATGAAACCCACCCAGGGAATCAGGTTCCCCAATTGAATATTTCAGATTATCGTGTACTGATTTGTATTTGTTGTGGTAAATGTAGCTGTATGCAGCTCTATTTTATGCTGTGTTTGTGACTGGTTGTAGCAGTTCTGACAGTTGTGATGATTCGACTATGTGTTTTGGAATGTACATGTAGGTCAAAAACAGTATTGAGATCATGTCCTCATTATATATGCAGAAGGACTTGATCTGTGAGGTCATATATTATTACAGATTTGTTCTGCATGATATACATCAACACTGTATATTAGAACACATATCAGAGTGTGAATTCCTGGTTGTCGAGAGAATCATAATTTGTTATCCCGAACGTAGTTCTGGGATAACTATGGTTTCGGCATCGTCGGCCTTGTCCGTGCGTCTGCCGCAGAGATTTTCTTCTGAGCATCTACTAGGCTCGCAGTTTTTTCTTGGGATCATCTTCAAATTTGGTTGAAGATGCTATTATGTAAGTGAAGACACGCTAGTGATTTTGGGGTCTGTCCGTCTTTGTACACAAACAGGTACATTCTTTCAGGGACTGCTTGGTAGTGCCGATATGCCGCATTCTCGACGGATTTTTTTTAAATTTCAGTGGTGTAGGTGTAGTCTAGTCAACTCTAGACACCTATAACTTTTTGGTGTTGCTGCCCCCAAATGTTCCGCTATTTACAGGGATCAAAGGTCACCTGATAGCTCTAAATTTGCCAAAAATGCTTATTTTGTTCAATTTTTATTGTTACTCAAAGGATTTTATCAAACTTGCTGTATAAGTGTGATATGGGTGGTCTTCTTCATGTTGCCACGTTAGTGTTTGCGTGACGGCGCCCTATTGTTCGATTTGGGTGCGCAATTGTCACTTATTGTATGGATGGATTTATCGGGGGGGGGGGGGTCATTTGCTGCGTACAATATTTCAGTGACATGTGCCCTAATTGTTCAGAAGTTTATAGGATGCCATCTATATTCTAATTTATCACAAGGGGGGTGAAAGTGACGGGATTCGGGGAATATCATGTGCTCCTCCCTCGCCAAAGTTCTTAGTTTATGATGTTCCTGTCCTTTGTAACTTTTTGTTACAAGCCCAGTTGAGGACGTGGAGGAATCCAGAGTGAGCTACTTAATGTAGGCATATCTTATCATAAAAAACATAAGCATTGTTTTAGTAGTTTTTGCCACCTGTATACATTGAAGCAATACACAGACGATATTTCAGATGTGCTATAATTCTGTATGACAGGTACTTCAGTGTTGTTACTCTGACGTATAAACCTCTAATAGTGACTTCTTTGGGCATGTCACAGCAGATTTTTGTCATCTATCTTATGAAATTGACTATTTTTCAAAAGTTACAGCTTGATTGTACTCATGTATGCCAGGCGTATCTTTGTTATCAGACTGCAATATTGGAAGTATATGTAACTACTTTGTATGATTTCTCTTAACACACTTACTAATGAATCATCCAGTTCAATTATGTCTATTTCACAAGATACATGTATTACTGTACATGTATAGTATTACACCTTTCTCTTTCTTTGGAAAATTTATCATCCAAACTCCACAAAGTGGTACCTGCGTCATTCATTATTTCCTGGAGCAGTGGGGTAACCTTGAACTTCATTTTATATGTGCCTTGTTCTAGTATATAGAAATGCTTTGAAATAGGAGTGCAAGCAATTACGTTTCATCGCAAGTTTGTTGCATTTAACGGGGAGGGACCCCAGTGACTTATCTGTGCTATTTGACTCATGAAAATACGGAGGGGGACCCCCCCCCCCTTACGGATCTTGGCCTGCGAACCGCGTGGAGCGCTGAAAATCGCACACACGATCGCCCGCCACATACTCTACAAATATTGTATTGTTTTTTTTTTAAAGTGATATGTCATTTCAATTAATTGATGCTAATTTATTGCGTGGTATGGTCTTTTTTGCTCTAAGCTTTAAAACTAGTAAACCTCACAATGTGTCAAATTTTTGGTCTAGACACCCTTTGTAAGCTGTTTTTTAAGCAAATGAACCATCCAATCATATTTAGAAATCTAAAAACTTTGTCCTTATATTTGATTGTTTTTTCAATTTCTTATGTCATTTCTTTGTTTTTACTATCTTTGTTTTTTTCAAGGAATTTTGTCACAGTGACACTGTTGCGATCTATAAATAGCATAAATCAATCAAATTTATAATCAGTAATAGCAAAAAATATTATCCATTTATGATTTTTGGCTGAAAACACAATTTAATATGAAATTTAGCATGAAATCAGTTTTTCAAACAATTTTTAAGTACAACATGCACATACAAATTATGCTTAACTTGTTACTATGTAGCCGGACGTCACAGAAATGGTCTTAAAAGATGCGGGAGATTGAAGAAGAAAGTGAATGAGAACTCAGCAGCAAGAGTCTTTCGTGTTGCAGATATATCGTGCGAACATAAGGGGGAGGGGCTCCCGCCCCCCCCAGATGCAGTATAACACTATTCCGTTGCATAGTGTTAAAGTTTCCACTCAATCATCATTTCTTTATGAATTGTTTCATGCAAGTTATTGTGTTTCATATAAGCTGTTCGTAAGTTATAAACAACTTTACGAACAACTGTGATACTTTCTTGGGTGCTATATTCAGTTTCTCATGCATTTACATGTAGGAGCAAGAAGTATCACAGTATGTGTGTAAAGTCGTTCGTAACTTCCAACAGTTTCTTGTATGAAACACAAAACATTTTATGTTTTGTTTGTATTGAATCAGGTTTATGAGCTCTGATGTCTGATGTCTTTTCCTTGCATTTAGATTAGTGTAGAAATGTGCATAGCAAAGTCTAGACTTTTGTTGTTGTGTGCCTCTTTAATCCTGATACTGAGTACATGTGCAATAACTTTTTTGAACTAAAATATTGATCTTAACAATTATAGTAGATCTATGTTACGATAATGACTTTAAGGTATCCAATTCCATGAGTAGATGATGGAACTCTGGTTACAAATTATTGAGCTGGCGTTAAAGGGGATATCGTCGGGTATTCCGGCCGCCAAAGTCAAAATCGATTAGAATTTTTCGGGTCATGGTACCCGACAAAATTGAAGCCATTATGGGACTACACAGTGGCCAATACAAAATGTGTTGAAATAAGACAAAATTGCAGCTATAGTGGCAAATACCACTTTTATTCGTATATTCCACTAATGTATACTTTAATAGGCATGATGGTAGTAATTCCTTGAATTTTGCCTGATTTTTACAATTGCATTTTCTACTCTCATTCTACTTGTTCTTCCATGCCTACACCTACAAACTGCCATTATGGTATTTGAATGTGAAATTTTCGGAGCACGATACTATCCCTTACAGTAGTCTTACATATCGCTATCGTATCGGTGACCGTCCTCAGATCAGCTCACGATAAATAGGTCCTGTCAAGTTCTTTGGGGAAGAGGTGAGGGGATCATTAACAAAAAGAAATTTACAACTCATGAATGGAAAGAGGATTTCAAAAAGGATTTAGGTCATAAGTTAAAAGTGTATTGCTAAATTTTCCACCAGTTAAAAATCTGAGCGCATGAATCCCATGCTACCAGTGTTCTTGATGAGTCTGAAATATGAAGCTGAAAAAGTTGTATTTCAAATGATTATTTAGTGGCTTTAAAAAAGTGAAAATCGTAAGTGACCAGATTCACTTACCCATGCCTCCATAGAGTACTGTGTGTATCACCTAGGCTTAAAAAAACTCGCGCCGGTTTTATTGTTTAATTCATGTATATAACTTGCCATCTGGGTATGTAACTTTTCCAACTTTTGACTATTCTAGGGTGTTTTATTATGCTCCATTTGAACACTACTATGTAGTTAGATCCTAAAGGTTTGACAATTTTTTAAATGATAGCTCAAATGTTACCCTAATCAGCTTTATCAACTAAAGGGCGATTATTCAATTTTTTCTCTGCAGTTTTTCCCCTCCATATTGTGGATATGTGCACGCGTGTAGTCCCATGTTATTGAAAAGTTTGTTATATCTTTTTTTTCTCTCGAGGTATTCGACACTGCAGATTTCCAATGTCAGATCTCTGATATCATCATATCCTAAATATTGCAGCTTAGTACAAATCATTATGCTGATGAGACTGGCTCTGCTACCACAGAAATATATTAACATTAAGCGTAGTATCAGGATTTTTCTCTGGCGGGGTGTGTCGGTGCGAACTGTCCAAGATTCCCGATCTCTGCCTGTACTGGAGCCAGAATTACTCTTACTGCCCAGCCAAATTTAGGCAAAGAAACTATTATTATTATTAATCAATTATTGTGTTATGTCACATTTAAAATTCAACCCATGAAATATAATACTTTTTGATGGTTTCTCTTCAAATGTGTATTTATTGGCTACAAATCAAGTTGGTAGTTGAATACAAATCTCTGTGTGTTGTTGTCAATTGATCATTACTTAACAATCTTTTATCCCACAAAATGCGCATGAAGGACCTTGTAATTTTAACGCAATACTGGTAAATTCATTCACATTTATTGAGACAAACTCTGGAAGGAACATGCTGATTGTCAATCTCCAAATCAATGCTTCCGCCTGGACTAATAGTTTTCTTAGTAGGTTTGGCTAACAACAGTGGTAAATGATAATATAACAGTCCATTGTAAGTTAATTCCTTACAGAACTTTATTGACTCACTGGATTTGAGCCACTGACAATTGTAATTGTATGTGGTAGATTAATGAGTAAAACAACATACAAAAAGCAAAGCTTTCATTGTATTTCCCTGATCTCCTTGTATCCAGAATTGTTGGCCGTTTAGATTGGGCAATCTTGATGCTAAAGGAAGGATAAATTGTGTAGGCTTGTAAACCTGTAACTAAATTGTATTGTTATTGTTAAATGTTACATCAATAAAGTTTACCTTGGTTTGACCTTTATTACCAATAATGAAGATAAGTACACATTATTCGTGCACTCATTAATCCATCTCTTCATAACCTTGTTACATTGCCACTTACTGATCACAGAATATAAATCTTAGGTTGAACAAGTTGTGGTTGTGTAATGGCGTTGTAGTGTTCATTTCTCTCCGAGGTTTTTTTATTTCATCATTTAATATTATGCTACTACGGAAAATAAAGAAATACCTAATCAATTGATGCTGACTACTGTACATACCGGAGGACAAAGCATCCATTCTGATTTCAACATACTTTTTATCTGGAAATTTATTTCTGGCAAGTCATTCAGTTTTGTGTTTGCCAATTAGTGACTTTCTGAGATGTTAGCGTTTAGTCTGGTCTCCAGTTGACTCCTTTGGTCAATTATTATTTGATGATTACATCTCTCTCCTTACAACAGAAAGATAAAAATGTAATACGAAATCAGCTGGACACAGGATTGTTTAACCTAATTAATTAAAAAAGATAACACAATTCGAGTTTAATGTAAGCATATTAAACTCGTATTGAGGTCTATGGAAAATGTGTTATAGCTGGAAATCAAATCGTCGTCAGACAGTTTAAACATATATGTATACATGTATCTCATTTCAGAATTAGTTGTAATTTGTTTTTATGTGAACAAGTTACAAGTCCACATGGTACGTACAGTCATGTCTAGTAGATAAGTGCAAATCCAACTATCATTTTGTAAAAACTTGTATTTTTGTTTGTTAGTTAAATTGTTTTACTATATTATTGTGCTTTTATTTTATCTTATTGTCAACAGGCTTTCATACATTTTTAGAGTAGACTTAATCCTTGTGTCCAAATGGACAAGATCAAATAGGGAACAACACAGTATTCGTATTCCATTACAGACGATCCATACAATCAAATGTGTTTGTATTTATTTCGAGTAAAAAAACATAGTGTATGTTCAGTATCACATATCCACGCATGAACCATCAATTAGAAAGACACTATATAACACTGTGGAAACGCCGTTTAAAATTGGTCGACTTTGCTATTGACAGTATCGACAGTGTTTGAATGGACAAATAACACCCTGATAACACCAAAGGTTGGCACAGTTTATGCCTGATCCACTAGTACAATACATATTGTGGCACTTAATTTTATATCGGCGCGATGGAAATTGCGCAAACAAGCAGTCTATGGAAAAAAAGCTGGAAATGGGACCTCTCAATGAATTTCACTTTTTTAGCACTTAATGTATTGGTTTATGACACTAGACAATATTTTTTCATGGGCATTCATTTTTAGACTGTATCAAGAACATAGTGCATGTAGGGATATCATGTAGCTCGATTTTTTAAAACTGGAAAACATTGTTATACAGGCCTATTAACCAACTCTAATGTTACATACCTTTCACAACTAAGATGACAACATTGTTAAAGAAAGAGGCCTTGTTAACAGTTAAAGACAATCCTAAGACATCTACTCTAAATGCAAAGAGGAAATTAAATGTAATGCCACTAGGTGTGGAATGTTTTTCCTTTCTTCAAACATTGTATTCAATATAATAATGGGGTGATTAATAGCCAAATCGTTGATTAACTGCCCATTAGTTACATGTCATAATGTGTTACTTGAGTTTTCCACTACGCAAATCTTAGGAATGTGACTTGTAAAAGTACCACATGTCGAGAGGCCTATAATGAAAGAAGTAGACATGCCAGCTAGCAGAGATTGACAAGATATAGGTATGAAGAATAGCATCCACTCTGGTCAGAAAATTGTAGATGGATAGATGGTTGAACCAGCTGCAGCATTGTCACATATACTGATCTTACCCACCTAATATAATAGGAAGAGTTTATGATTTGCTCTGAGTGATAATATAGACACCTTCTAAAATTGTGGGGCTGAAATTAAAATTTTTCAAACTGTGAATCACAACCGACATACTGTAAAATAGTGCTTTGAATAGGACAGAACGGGGATGGGGAGGAGGATAAAAATATGAAAAAGAACAGAAAAGTGTACTTAGAAATGCAATTAAAGTGCAGTGTCTACTGTCTGGTACCGCTTACAGAGGATCATTTGCATGGGACAAGCAAATAAGCACTATATGTTATCAACAACTTTTCTTTCTAAATCACTGGAGTTACTCTTAAGTGCCATAAGGCATTTGCAACTTCTGTGGACTTTATGTGTATTAACTGGGTGGTGCAGATCTCTGACTTCGGCAGTTAAGAGTTCAGGCTGTGTATAAAATGTTTACCAGTTAAACAATCTGAAGCTGCCTGATTCGTTCATGTTACAGTGTCTCGATAATGGTCTAAAAGTGAAGCCCTGATAAGAATTGCCAGTTTAAAACGATTATATAGTGCCTTAAAAAAGTATGAAAATCATTAAGAGACAGTTCCAGCTTCGCTATATAGACTGGGCTGTGTTGCAGAATTTCCCATCGGCTGAGAATAATAAATGTGCTAATTTGTATCTTCACATACCATGTATTGTACTAATGTGACAGCATACTGTCAACTTTTGTGTTCTAGGGTGTGTTTTTTGATCGCATTCAAACACTGTCAGATATGTCAACACACACAACTAGCAAAGTTCGACAATTTTTAACCGGTCTTCACAGTGTTACATAGCATGCTGTAAGATAAGACAATTTCCATTTAGTTTCTTTTTATTTCACTTTTATTTATTTTTTTTTGGGGGGGGGGAGAGGGTGGGGGATAATTTATTTTTGTGACTGGTTTCTGTTGTCTACATAATTTTTATGATTTTGTTTCCATTTTCCATACCACAGTAATGTGTGGCCTTAACTAGGCTGAATGTAGAGGAGCTTGTACATTGTGTTATGGGAGATATGCTCACCTGTGTTTACATTTATCATTTCCAGATATCTCTTGGAGATTACTATGACGACAATCCTGTACACATATTTGTACAAATAGAAACTGAAAAGTGACTTCTAATTATTTATTAAGATATCCTTGTAGATAGGCAGTTCTTGTCAACATTGATAAAATACATACATGTGACTGGAGGCAGTTTCAGTGCGCAAAATGTCAAGGATACAAAACGATGTACTCATACTTGTAGTTGGTCAATTATAATGTAATTTAACATTCTGAAATTTATGAGCATTTTGTGAAGGAGCTGAACTTTGTGTTGCAAGAATAGGCTACATGTCATTGTCTACTAAATACAATATAAATATATTGATGTATTTTGTTTATTTACTCTCACCTTTAAAAACTTAGTAATTGTTGTTTTTATCTGTTTACTCTTGTATTTCCAGGTATTTCCTGGAAATTTAGGTGGGTATCTTTTTGATATTGACATAAGATGTAGTTTTAACTTGAATAAGAATCTTGCTTGTTCTTAATTTCTACCTTATTTCTGAGTTTATCATTTGTAGTTCTAAGTGTATACCGCAGTTGGGCATATTTTGGTGATAAAGAACATTATGTTATAATTTTTGGCGGTGCTGATACTTTTATTCTAACAAGAAAAAGCTGTGTCAAACAAGTGGGTGTCCTTTCAGTTTTATAAATTAAAACATGTCTATTTTTGCATGTATGAAATATATTTTAATATCACAAAAATAGTTAAATGTACCAGTAACTTTTTGTGAATGTATTGGTTTACATTTTGTTACTATAAGGGTTTCCACTGGTACTAAATTTGTGTTTTTCACTCCTTGGCCTGTTTCACATGTGCTGGCACAGCCTGGCAGCAGACTAAACATTGATGGGTCTTGTGCTTGCTAGGGATTTGTTTTTGATTTCCAGCCAAAAACATATGCAGATAAGTACAACTACAAATAATAAAACTAATTAAATAAAATACTGTAGCTCATCAAGGAAATAGGCAAAATGCAAAGATATATATCTTCATCTCTCACAAAGTCTTGGAGCAGAAAAGTCATATTTCTTGAAAGAAAGACTAATTTAGTTTCATATCTATTCAAAAAAAGCAAAAACAGTGTTTTATCACATTTTAATTTCATACCTCTATTACACACACAGCTTGACCAAATAGGTGTGATTATATGAATTGTTTATCATAAAGTAAAAGATATTAAAATCTGAAATTTTCAACACTGCATCATAATTAGTGGATCAAAATCAAATCTCGGCAAAAACTGTAACATCTCCAAATCAACGACACACACTTTAAAGAATTACATCTAACTTAGATCTTGTCATTATAATTATGATCATGGATACTCTATCACCATTCCCCATCTTTCCCTCCCTACTTTTTCCCTCGTCTTACACTCGGCCTTCCTCCAGTCCCACCCTATTCCAATTACATGCAATAGATCTCAAGAACACTGAAAGTATTTTTGTTCTTTAATAGGTTTTCAACACCTGCATACCAGCCACTGTGTGCATGGTCATCTTTTATTGAGGTCTGCAGTACACTTTGATATCAAACCTTGAGGTTTATGATTTTATACTCCAGTTCTTTACCTGGTTTATTGGCTTTCCTTGAGATTTACTGTGTGATATTGAAAACTTTATTAGATGTAGCCATGGTTGAAAAACAACTGGCTTTCTGACTATCACACTGAATAAAAAATTTTATATCCAAC
>JZLH01S0619646.1:8316-34193 GCA_001188425.1 Eucidaris tribuloides
TTTTTTTGGGGGGGGGGGGGCGGGGCGGGGGCTAATACAGTTATTATTTCTGTTCCATTAATTTTCAGAAATGTTCGTTGACAAACTTCCAGCTGCCTTCAATTGCACTTTTGTAGTAGACTATGCACTGTGGGCCTAAATCTGCACACCCAACATCTCACACAGAAAAACAGACATGGCAATTCAATAAAAGTTAAATGATGTTTCTTATATAATGATGCATATCTGAGGAAAACAGCATGAAAGTTGTATGAAAAAAATCAATTTTACTATATATTTAGGAGGATTTTGTCAACATGGTCAATGTGTCATTCAACTCGGTCGCATAAAAATGGGTTCCTATCTATGCACATGTGCACTGGCTGTGCAACTTGTGTGGAGCGGTGATTTGTGTGAGCGCATCAACAATATTGAATTTCGGGAAACGGCGCACATATTTTTTGAAAACAGCAACAAATCATGAATGATTATTTTATTTACTAAACATTTGTACCAGTTAAATGATAATTTGAGTGTGAATCTGTATATGGTGCATCCTTTTTCTAAGTGCAATTTGATGATTTAGTGTTGTCTTATCTCCATTGTTAACAAGATATATGTGAGGCAATCCATTTCAATGCCTTTTTGACCATTCCCCCAAATCCATATTTTGTTTTTCAGGCCCCCATTGGCCCCCTTACTGAAGTACACCTTTGTCTGAATAGTCTTTCATTGATTTCTACAAGTTTAGTTTCACCATAGTACTTGGCATTGACATTTTCATGATATACGTCTCATATGAAATTGCTCCAATCGATGGAGGTGTTTTTGTTTTTAGGCCATTCCCGACAGCAATACATAATGGTGCAATGAAGACCTATCGCAAGATCCACTCCACAGTCCAAATCAAAATTTCTGATGTTGAAGTGGTTCCTTTCAAATGCAGAAAAATTTAGTGTGCTGTAATTTTTTTCAAGTGGTCATGGTTTTGAGCCCTGACAATCACCTTTTCTCGCTGTATTTTCGATAAGATTTTAGTGCTTGTTGCAGGTCTTACAAATTATTGAAGAGTAGTCAATACAGTGTCATGTCATTTGTATCAAGAAGCGGGTTTTCGAAGTAAAGGTTTTTATGCCTCCGCCCCGTAAGGGAGCCGGAGGCATTATGTTTTCGGGTTGTCCGTCCGTGTGTCCGTGCGTCCGTACGTCCGTGCGTCCGCACTTTCTTGTGAACAAGATTACTGAAGTACCGCTGGAGGGATTTTAATGATACTTGGACCAAGGGTGGACCACTAGGCAAGGATGAATTGATTAGATTTTGGGACAAATCTGTCAAGGGTCAAAGGTCAAAGGTCAATGAACTTTGTCCTAAAATGCCATTTTCTGCCTATAACTCCAGTTAGGAGTGCTCACTGTTGATATAATTTGGTAGTTAGGTTAAGAAACAAAAGACAAATATTTTGGTAGAGTCACAGGGGTCAAAGGTCAAGGTGAAGGGTCAAAGGTCAATGAACTTTGTCCCAAAATGTCCTTTTCTGCGTATAAGTTCAGGAAGGAGTGCTCACTGTTGTTGTAATTTAGCGGTTAGGTTCAAAACCAAAGGCAAATATTTAGGAAGATTCACAGGGGTCAAAGGTCAGGGTCAAGGGTCAAAGTTCAATGACCTTTGAGCAAAAATACCATTCTCTGCCTGTAACTTTAGTTAGGAGTGCTCTCTGTTGATGTAATTTGGTGGTTAGGTTCAAAACCAAAAGACAAATATTTTGGTAGAGTCACAGGGGTCAAAGGTGAGGGTCAAGGGTCAAAGGTCAATGAACTTTGTGCCAAACCTATAACCTCAGTTAGGAGTGCTAACTGTTTGTATAATGTAACTTCTCTAGTTGATTTAACTGTCTATGTTTGGTTATGAAGCCACCCCTTATGATAAAACATGTGGCATGACCCAGTGAGTCCCATAAATTTGTGCTTACATTCACTTCAGGGTAGTTTAACCCGTTGCCTACGGGAACCAGTTGTGTCATCATACACACCTACTTACGTATGTGGTCCAGGACACTGGACCAACACAACTGTAGTAAGTGCGTTATCCATGCATCAGTAATCGTTTTTGATCCAGAGCCTATTCGCTGCCATAGTCGTGACGTCACTCCGAGGTCAACCAGCCGCAACCATGGTAACTGGTTCACGTGATGCGTGAGCGCGATATGAACATTGAACCAGCCGTGAGTTCGCTATGGCCGTCGTGTCAATGTACGGAAAAATGTGTTATTTTCACGAGTAATTATCCGAAACGCAGACAAAATTAAGGAATTCCAGGTACTGGAGTGTGTTCTCAGACAACTTATCCTTTATAGAAATATGCTCTCTTGCCTTATTTTTTGCTACAACTGTTGATTTTGAGGGAAATTTCCAGGCAGTCATAGCGAAGCTTCCGTGTAAACTGTATGAGTGATAGGTTGTTATGGAAAGTGCGTGAACCATTGTCAAGGTTGTGAGCGTGACCCGTGGTCAAGTTACGTCACACTTTGGCAGCGAATAGTAATAGTAACGTGTGCACAAAAAATCTCCATTGGCAGTATAGACTCAGGACTAGGAGTGGTGTCATATTAATTCATATGGGAAACATCAGAAACTCAGAGGCAACAGGTTAATTCTACTGAAGGTATTTCAGGATGAAAACAGCCACGACTATCTAAAAATTCTGTTGAAGGTTAGATATTCAGTTTGGTCTGCCGTTTGCAATGGATACATATCTCTATGGAGTTGCATTTGGCCACCAGCGTGATCACAAGTACTACAATCCACTTCATGTTTGTACTATGAATTGGTATATGTTTAGTAGTTACTAGTTATATGTTTTCTGTTCTGTTGTAGGATCATTGCTGTCAGTTATGAGGCCCGGAAATATGGTGTCACCCGACAGATGCGAGGGGATGAAGCCAAGAAAAAATGTCCCGACATGCAACTGGCCAGGGTACCTGAAAGTAGAGGCAAAGCTGATCTTACAAGGTACATGTACTTGATGATATCAACAGCACCCTGGGCCTGATCCCTAGGGTACTGTAGAAATCACCATGTTACATTAATTTTATTATTTCATTCACGGATCGGATGTACCCTGAGTTACTAAAATGCATTAGTTATTTTTGGTAGTGTCCTCCATGTTGAAAAAACAATTCTTGGGCAAAATGTGTTAAGTGGTCTTATGCAATACCAGTGGCCTTTAAAATATCAACACATCATTTTCACTTGACTTAATGTCAGTTTATGTATGTCTGTGTATTGTGTACTGGCATGATAATGGCACCATTACTAATTAGATGGCACTACGCAACATGGTACGCTAGGGTACTGGTTGTGCATAAATATTGAATTAGTACAGTGAAAATGAAAGAAAGGTTATGAATCGATTTCACTTGTTTGATCATGATACACATGTTTGAGTTTGCCCAAATTCTGTTGGCAATTGATGTATGCCATGATTTCTGAAAATTTCTAAACAGTACTCACAGCTATTCATGAGAGTAATACATGTTATATTTTCTTGACTAATTTGGTAAATAAAATGTTATTTTGATGTATAAACTCTACAAGCAAATGTTTTACACACAGGAATTGTGTTTTATTTTGCACTTTTACAGGCACAGAAATATTTACTCAAATGTTAATTGGGTTTGTATTGAATGACAGTGCAAATTAAGGTTTAGTTGATATTTCGTTTTGTTGAAATGTGAATTTGCAATTGTATATTTTTAAATGGTTAAATTATGAAATAAATGAATAGGTGATGCTTTTTCATTGTATATTTCAGTCTGAAATACTTCATTCATATTTGTAAATAAATCTATAATACCCAACAGCATGCGTAACATCAAAGGTTTCCCATTTTTCCTAGATATCGTGAAGCAGGAGCTGAAGTCATCACTGTCCTGTGTAAGTTCAGTAAGAGTGTGGAGAGAGCCAGCGTGGATGAGGCATACGTGGACGTCACAGATGAAGTCAGGGAGAGATTGTCCAAGTTGGATGGTGGCGTCGTTGACCCTGAACTTCTACCACAGACATTCGTCGCTGGTCATGACACTGGTGGAGAAGGTGAAGACATAGAAGGTGCGTTTGATGGTTGGCTACAATTGCCCAACATCCGCTAATACTCCTATAATGTTCATGTCCTCACTGGGTTGAGAGCAGACTGAATGAGGATTCAAAAGCAGATATGCAATTTCTGGAATCCTTTTTCTTCGTTGATGATAAGGTGTGACAAGAAAGTTAGGAAAAGGAGGTTGATGAGTCTTCAAATGAAATGAAAGTATGATTTCATTGGAGACAGAAGTATCCAAGGAAGGCAGAGGCATAACCATCTACTGCTAGGAAGTTAATTGTTCTAGATGTACTATGATGCTGTATTATAAAGACCACCTTTTCCAACTTTATGATCTGGGATTGTGGGGTGGGGTGATGTTAGATATATTTTAAGTTATCAAAGTTTGAAATTGTGTAAATTTGTACAAGACTCTCTAAATTGTCTCTGTTTGAATGAACCTGAACAGTTGTGAGGAGCCAAGGCCTGAAATCGTGGCTTGATTCAACGGAGCCGGACGTCAAAAATCTTGCCATTGGTGCAGTCATAGCAGAAGAGATGAGGGCCGCAGTCTACAAGGAGACAGGATTTCACTGCTCAGCTGGCATCTCTCATAACAAGGTCAGGAAAGAAACTTAACTCTGGGATATGATGGTATTTATTTCATGCTTTCATGAAAACATTCACAATACAGATAATGAGACAAATAAATGTACAAATAAAAAGAATAAAGCATAAAACATATTATGTGCCATGTGGAATGGTGTATGACAGATTTTGCTGTTGGAAAAAAAATCCTTGTGCTGGTGAAGTGTTACAATGTCACATTTAGGTCATATGAGACCAATTCATGGGAGTTATTATTACTATTTTATTATTGTGATTATGATGATGATGACGATGAGCACTTGAAAGTTACATCTATTGAACTATATTTGTTTACAAGAAAATGTAGGGGTAGTGATTGTTTCTGTCACCTTGCATGCACATAATCTTTTGCTATCTTCATTAATTGAAACCTTCAAGTTTGATGGTAAATACCATAAACTCAAGTGTGGAATAACACGAATGTGCTTTCCCATTCTTATGATAATGTGTTAATAATCATCTCTGTTTACATATTTGTTCTGCTGCTTACTTTGACAGATGCTTGCCAAAATAGCCTGTGGATTCCATAAACCCCAATGTCAAACAATCTTGCCTCAGGCTGGTATGGAAGGAGTCTTTAAGACGGTGCCCATGAGGAAGTTGTGAGTATTAACCTTATTTATCCCAAGAAATCAGTGCCAGAATATTCAAGTTCAAATCCTGTAAAAGAAGATGATAACTGAGAACTTTGTCCGTAATGTCTGAACTATCATCCAATGATGTAGTCGAGTCACCACCTTCTGAGGCCAAGACCAAGTCCAAGTCACCGAGTCTGAGTATGAGTAACCAACTTACAAAATAATGTAATATTAATGGCATATTTATGACTTTGAAATCCTACAATCTGTTAAAACCAATCATTCACCCAATCAACCATTCATTCAATTCAACCAATTACTGAAATGTATCAATTCGGGAAAAACTCAAACAAAGTAAAGTAAAAGTTACTGACTTTGAAATACACAATTTTTCATATAAATGACTAAATGTCATTAGAAAATTTAGCTTATAAATGGGCATCAACTTTCACAGTGCCTGTTTTGTTGCAGTAGCCGGCCTAGAGTAGTGACAACATAGAGAAACATCAACCCTCATGAATAACTTTGTGAAACTTACTGGATGGGCTGGGTAGATTGAAGCAATCATGTTAGCTTCATGTTATATAAGG
The DNA here is from genome assembly GCA_001188425.1 of Eucidaris tribuloides. Lineage (NCBI taxonomy): Eukaryota > Metazoa > Echinodermata > Echinoidea > Cidaroida > Cidaridae > Eucidaris > Eucidaris tribuloides. Next base: position 14,189 of record JZLH01S0619646.1, read on the forward strand.
ATTTATTATTATTAGGATTGTGTTTATGGAATATTAGTTGAAAATACTTTAAAAATATATGCCCAAACAAATGAAATGGAGTTTATCTTGGATTCACCAGATTCTGTAAAATCTTGCAGCCTCGACCCGGCCTCGATCCAAGTCATCAAGGCCGCATGGTACGAGGCCAAGGACGAGTCCGAGTCACGGGAATACGAGGCAGAGGACTGGCAAAGTTGGACTCGAGCCCAAGGCCAGCCTCAAGTCCTCCAACTCTGCTATCAACCTTATATCTATACACACATACTATAAAAGTTACCTTGTGTATTAAAAATGTTTCATAGAATACTACAGTGTGTCTCAAAAAAAATTGTGCAAGTGAAAACTGCCCTCTTTGGCAATTAGAAAATACTCTTGTGACATCATGCTTACGTCAATGTCACGAGCATAGTCTTAGCTTTCAAATACCGTTAGTTTTGTTCAATTTGCTTGTCTTAACCTTGAGATATGTTAATTTAAATAAGAAAGGGTGAAATCACAATTGTGCCACTTTACTGCATTCAGTTGTAAAAGTGACACAATGGTGATTCCACCCTTCTGTTGTTTACAAGATATCTCGAGATTGAAACAAGCAAATTGAACAGAACAAATGACATTTAAAAGCTGAGACTTTGCCCTTGACGTTGATGTAAGCATCATGTCACAAGAGTACTTTATGATTGCCAAAGAGGGCGCTTTTTACTTGCACAATTTTTTGAGCCATGCTGCAGCACTTCTCAAAAATTGTACAGGTAAAAAGCGCCGTCTTTGACAGTTAGAATATATTGTTGTGACACATGTTTACGCCACCATCAAGGGTGAAGTCTTAGCTTTCAAATGATGTTTGTTTTGTTCAAATGTCTTGTTTTGATCTCGAGATATCTTGTAAGCAACAAAAGGGTGGAATCACAATTGTGCCACTTTTACGGAAAGAGGACCTGATGCTATTATTGACTGTAGTAAAAGTGGCACATTTGTGATTTTACCTTTTCGTTGATAATTGAGCATATCTCAGGATTAAAACAAGCAAACTGAACAGAACAAATGGCATTTGAAAGCCAAGACTATGCCCTTGATGGTGATGTAAGCATCACGTCACAAAATGTTTTTCTCATTAACAAAGAGGGCGCTTTTGACTTGCACAATTATTTTTGAGACACACTGTATATGTAAAACCTGATTAACCCCACATACAATATTTACCATGTGTATCTTGCTTGGACATACTTAAAACCCATTTTTGTAGTTACTGTCTGTGGTTAACACTTTTTTTTTCCTCAAGAAATTATGTTGTCTTCCTATATGATATTTCAAGTAAGATGGTTGCCCATTATCGTAATGTTATCTGTTTAGTGCAATAATACAGGAATGTATTGGGATTATGAAATTAACTATTTCATTCTTGGAGAACTGTGTGTGACTCCAAATTGTATTTGGAAAAGAAAAGTCAGATAACAAGTACACATATTACCATGTTTTATGTTAGACGGTAGCCTCTAGTGTTGCACGACTTCAGCATTGTAGAGAGTCGACTAGTCGCCCACCAATAGTTGCGACACCGACTATTAGTCGACTATCGGTGTTCAACGTCTTAGTGTGTTCAAGATTGGTGGTGTGGGGTGCATGGGTGTCGCAGTGGGAGTCGCAGTGAGTGCAACGTATACGGCATTACATGTATGATAGCATTGCACGATTATAGGTCGATCCAAGTATATTTTGGCAGTTGTGTTTGATGATAGATTATGGCCGATTCACAATGAAAAACGTAAAGGAAAAGAATAAAGAGCCAAAAGATCAAGCAGCCGTACACATACACAATGCCATCATTTGCCATGACACAATGATTGTAGTTCTGTTCAATTTTTACGTCTTTTGACTCAGTTTTTAATACAAATTAACATGTGATAAAAAGTCGACTATTGCGCTCCGATAGTCGGAGTCGCGACTCCGTGTAGGCAGTCGCGACTACGACTTTTCGCGACTTAGTTGTGCAACACTAGTTGCCTCCCATTTGATGTGAAGTTTTGTCTTTTCATATGATATGGACACTCATGTTGTTTTACAGTCGTAATCTGGGAGGAAAGCTTGGCCACTCTGTGTCTGAAGATTTAGGGGTGGAGTACTTGGGAGATTTGGTCAGGTATACAGAAAAACAGCTACAAGCAAGATTTGGAGATAAAACAGGGTGAGTAAAACAAATATTATATTGTGTATGTACATCTGCCTGTGAGAGTGTAAAGCAATTTCACACCTATTGAACTTGATACATGTGTTATTCAGATTACTTAAAGGCATTGTATAACAATGTTTCCAGTTTAAAAAATCTGAGCTACATGATTCCCCATGCTACCAGTGTCTCTGATATGGTCTAAGAATGAAGCCCTGAAAAAATTGCAGTTTAAAACCATCATTAAGTGCTTTAAAAAAGTGAAAATCATTGAGAGACCATTCCAGCTTTCCCCCATAGAGTGCTGTGTTGCAGAATTTCCTATCGGCTGAGAATAATTAATGTGCCAATTTTTCTCTGTACATATTGTACTAGTGACAGCATAACTGTCCAAACGTTTGTGTTCTAGGGTGTTTATTTGTCCATTCAAACACTGTCAGATATGTCAGATAGCAAAGTTCGACAATTTTTTAAAATGGGTCTTCCTCAGTGTTATATAACGTCTTTAAATCTCATATTTAATCAGGTTTGTGAGTAGATTGGAATAGATATGTAAATCCAGAATAGGACTTGATGTAAATGTAAATACTCCACTGAAAAACAAAAATCTCTTGCACTCATGTATTATTGTGAGTGGAAAATCATTTTATATGTACTTTGCGGGATGATGTTTTTTCATGTAGTAATAAATACTTCAGCAAAGAAGAGCTGTCTTCCCTTGATTTGTCAGTTCTGTATGAAGAGTTCCATCAAAGGAGGCCATTAGTAGAACATTGTTGGGAATGGGGGAAAGGGGGCCAACATTATGGACAATTAACAATTCTCATGCTTTGGGTGATGGGGATTTCAAACACCACCAATAGCAACAGCCCATGCTACCACATGTAATACCTGAAAAGTACTTTGGCATGACAGGGAAGTATTTCTCGTGAAAATATTTCACTTGCAAGAGGAAAAACAAACTCCAATTTACTTTTTCCTCCTGTCTTCTGTATTTGACCTTATCGTAGATCCTGGTTGTATGGAGTGTGTCGAGGCATTGATGATGAGCCGGTCAGACCACGGCAGCTTGCAAAGTCAACAGGGTGCAGCAAGAACTTCACGGGCAAGAATGCTCTTGATACGAGAGACAAGGTAATGTTGCATTGTGGGTACAGTTACTGTCGCTAATCCCCAGAAGTAATGTTTCATCTGAATAATTCAGTTTCTGTTAGTTGAAGAGTTATTGGCTGTGTAATATGCTCTACGTACCATAATGAACTACGATAATGAGAACTTGAATCTGATTGAAAAAACATGTGTTTGCGATGAAAGTATTATGTTGATTACAGAAGTATGATGTATTGAAAGTAAATATGTTTGACTTAGTTAGCAGTACCTAATAGTATTAGCTACAGGTTGATTAGTACAGTACACTTCGCCTAAGTTGAATCACTGGGGACCACACAAATCACATCGACTTAGACAAAATTCAAGTTATAATTTTGTATACAATTCTATGTTAGAGATGAAGAAACATGTATAGGAAAATGGATGCTGTCAAAACTGAGAAAGAGGCAGGGAATGGGAAATTTATGATATCTTTACGGTCATGCTGACAGGCAGAGATCAAAAAGTCAACCAATTATTAGACCTTCAAGACTGATAGTTGTGGCCACTTCGACCTAGGCAAATGATTTAACACATGTTTGCTCCCTTTGGGACTCAAAAATATGTTCGAGATAGGCAATATTCGATTTAAAAAATAGACTTAGAAGATAAACTTCCCATTGAAAAAGTACAGAACAAATTGGGAATGTCAAAAATATTCGACATAAGCGATAGTTCGACCTGTGCGACATCGAGTTATGCGAAGTCATCTGTACTTTAGTATTTGTCATTATTTGATACTATGTTAAATAATTGATGTCAGGAAACTTACAAATGATTCATTTGTGTTAATTTGAGAGCTTTCCTGTTTTATTTATTGCATTAACAGGAAAGAGAATCCCATCATTAATAGTTATGGCTCTAGGGCATATAAACAGCACAAACACTCAATGACAGAGCAATATGATTCCAAGAAAGATGTTTCTAATGTCTCTTTCTACTCTTATGAAACCCTAAAAATAATGACCAAAAAAAATTGAAGTTGCAAGCATGAAAAGTGACCTGTCACCACGATATCCTGATAAAGTCGCACATCTTTTGAAACATAAACATAGAAAGGTAAATACCTTGGGTGAAATATATATATATTAAAACTTTTGCAACATGTGACGGTCATAAAACTTTAGGATTCTTCACTTTCATACTTTATATCACAATTAAGATATTTGGCACTTTCCTGTCCTTTGGGTTGTGTGACTTTATCGGGGTATCATGGTGACGGGTTACAAATATGCAGTTTGATAATTTTTTTTATTTTCTCAAAAATGTAATAACTAAATTACAGAACTGTCCTGCAGTTCAGGTATTCATGTTTATGTTTAACTTCATGTTGTTATCAGCTGTAGTCTAACCACAGTGATGATATTACTGCTAAACAGCTTTATGTGTATGGATTTAAAATCTTTATCGGCAGGTGAAGCACTGGCTCCGCTCTTTGTCAGAAGAAGTTGCCCACAGGTTACAACGCGAGGAAGAACTTGTAAGTACATCTGTGAGGTTACTTTGACCTACCTTTGACCTGACTTATAAACAGCATTGCTGGATTTTTGTCCCCATCGAAGAAAGTTTGTGAGGGGACTGTGAAATGGGCTCCTTACGTGTGTGTGTGTGTGTGTGTGTGTGTGTGTGTGTGTGTCTGTCTGTGTGGCTGAATGTGCTAAAAATGTTAAAATTTGCTTCTCTCTCATTTCTAGGCTGGTTTTGATTCTGTTTGGTATGTCTGATAGGGCTTGGTGGGGCTTCCAAACTTCTACACAGAATTGTGAAATTCTTTACTATGCAAATTTATGTGAATTTCTTAAAAATTAATTAAAACTGCTATTTCTTCATTTCACAGCAGATTTTGATTCTGTTTGTTTTATCAGATAGGACTTGATGGGGGCTTTCAAACTTATACACAAAATTCTGAAATTCATTGATTATGCAAATTTATGTGAATTTCTTCAAAATTAATGAAAAATACTACATCTACATTTCACAGTGGATTTTGATCTGTTTGTTTTCCTTGGGCTTGGTGAGGGCTTCCAAACTTCTACACAGTATTCTGAAATTCATAAATGATGTAAATTTATGCAAATTTATTCAAAACTAACACAAAATGTTACTTCTACATTTCATTGCGAATTTTCATTCTGTTTCGTTTATCTGATTGGGCTTGGTGGGGGTTTACAAACGTCTACACAGAATTCTGAAATTCAGTTATTATGCAAATTTGTTCAAAATTAACTAAAAATGCTAACTTCTCTATTTTACCACGGATTTTGTTTCTGTTTGGTTTATCTGATAGGGCTTAGTGGGGGCTTCCAAACCTCTACACAGAATTCTGAAATTCATCAATCATGCAAATTTATGTAAATATATTCAAAAGTTTTCGAGAAGTAACCATCTTATATTGCAAACATTCATGCCATTCTGCAGGTCTACACTTTTCGCGGGGACATATATTACACACTGCATAATATACGGCTTCACTTTTTTGGCTGTAATGGCTGCCACATCTGGAAAGTTTGCCAGGTGTCCTTGTTTCTTGTTTTAATACCTTGGGAGTTGGATTAGAAAAGCTTGCCACTTGGAAACAGTCATTCATTTCATTCCAGATATCACTTCTGTTAAAAAAATATATCCAAGTGCTGACAATGTCTGTTCCATAGGATGACACTGGATTACTTCCTGTTTTTTTCATTTTTACTTCAGATTTTCTCTGGCAATTTCTTTGTTAATAATGACCCCTTACAGCTCCCTTCTTCTTCTTCACTTTCAACAGGAGTTGTATGATATACAACTGGGTATTGTGAGGATAAATAACAAATCACTATCTTGTTTAACTTCTAAAAACAGTTTGATTTTGCTAGAGCATACATTTTTTCACAGATTCCAGCCTGAAATATCTACTGCTCCTAATGAGTCATAAACACAAGGAGAGTGTCTTAAATTAACAAGACAGAATACACCTCTACCTTATATTTTCAATTTAGAAGTCTTTGGTTTGATTATAAAATCATAGGTGTAATATAATTAACAATATTTATATCTGAAGATTGTGACTTCTCTCTTCCATCCAGAATAACCGTGTTGCCAAGCACCTGTCGATCTATGTGCGGCAGGCAGGGAACCCTCCCACCACAGTCAGTAGGTCATGTGCTGTCCACCAGGCAACCAGTGAGGCCATTGCCAGAGATTGCTACATGGTGATACAGAGCCTCAACTTGGCTGGCAATCAACAGAGTGCGTGGTATGTATGTGGCATTAAAAGTGGGGCCGTAAGTTGTTCATTTTCTAACATATTAAATTCTGTATTCTTCAATGTCATAAAATTCTAATTGTGTTGTTTTTGACGAAAGTGAAAAACATGGAAGCAGTAGACATTACTTCATAATGAGGAATGCATCAACATGCAGTGTCTGCTAAATACATTTGATGTTTTTCTTTTCTGCTAAATTTCAATTGTTTTTTCTCCATAAGACAATAAGCATATGGTTTTACTTTAAAAGTTGGCTCTAGTTTTTTGCCTGTCAGACAGGCTTCAAAACTTTTGATACATACATGTAGCTTTTAAAATACCCGTGTGATCCTGACAGGCATGGAAAAGATTGACTGTACTTGTGTTACAAGTTTACCTTAAAAAATAATCAGTATTTACCACATTTTTTTAAATACAACACAAAAAATTAGCAGGAAGTATATCAGCAGATATATTTTGGCTGAATTCCTTTCTATCTAACATATCGTCGGTGATTTCACGTACCGGCGAATGTTACATTTGTTGGATATACGAGATTCGCCCGTACGTAATTGCACTGACGATATGGTACACAGTGTTAAAGATTGTATTCTATAGATGCACATGCTGTTGAAAAGGACAACAAAGGAATGATTTAGTATCAGTTGTAAGGTAAATGTTTATGTAATTTTTGTATCACACAGAAAGCAAAATTGCAGGAAAATCACAGATTGGTGGATGTAGTTTGATAATGATCTGTTATTGCTGCCTTTTTCATGGCATTTGCTGCCACTGTTTTCTAAAACATATAATTTTGAAGTAATTGTGGAAGTACCCATATATCATAGCTAACAAGCTTGTATGTCTGACTGGAAATTGTTCTTGCAGGTCACCAGCTATTATTTGTCTGGGCATCTCGGCATCAAAGTTCACAGATCCTCCAGGTTCAAAAAGTGGAAATAAATCCATGGATAGCTTTTTGTCTGCTGCTAACAAATCAAAGAAAGCATCTCTACTGCAAGATGAAGATGATGAGGTTATTCCCGGCACACAGATGCCCAGAAACCAACAGAGTACATCTTCTAATCGAAAAACAATAGAAAGATTTCTTTCACCGAGAGCAAATGACAAAAAGATAGTTGCAACAGATAGTAATAGCTCTGAGAATGAGGATTTTCCGAGCAGTTCACAAATCCCAAGGAAGTCAGGTATCAGCAAATACTTCTCACCAAAATGTGATGATGATTGCGAGATGGCAAACACTGTGAGGACATTAAAGTCACAGAAATTAACAACAGAGACTGAAGAGGTCTTTGAGAGAACTCAGAGTGTCTCCAAATCAACTTCATCTTTAAATGGAAGTATTTCAGGTAAAAATTGTGGTGAAGAGGCTACCAAGAAGTTGAATGCACCAGGAAGTTCTTTCTTTGCCAGGTACAAAGAAACTTCAAACAGGAAAGTTCACAAGGACATGACACAAAAAGATGTAGTAAATCATCAGTTGGAAACAAATCCTGCAAGGGTTGAGGATGGTGGGTCCAGGGGTGCATCAAAATCCACAGGATTCTTTGCTCAGAAGATTGCTGGACAGAGTGTGAAGCAGAGGTCGAAGGGGAGGGATTGCGGTGATACCGATACATCAAGCGCTGACGAATTCAGCGACCATTGTGATAACGTGCAATGTGGAGATGATGGAAGCAGGGAAGATGCAGTAGTGATAGAAGGGAGTGATGAGAGGGAAGGGACGAGAGGGTTGGATAACACATCACATTGCGGTAGTCTTCGAGAATGTGAAGATGAGCAGGATGTTGAATCAATGAGAAGCGAGGAAGTCATCCAGGAAGCGCAAACGTCAAGAGACGTCTCATCTCAAAGTCAACCTCATACCAGTGAAGATTCAATTTCGTGCGAGAAATGTGGGCAGACCATATTAGTCTGGGACTACCCAGAACACCTGGACTTCCATCTGGCTCTAGAGTTACAGGAACAAGATAGGGCAATGGCTAGGGAGGCTAGGGATGCCGCCAGGACTAACTTGCCGAAGGCTGGACCACCGAAGGGTGGAAAAAAGAGGGGCCGGCCACCTGGCTCTACCACTGGTAGTAAGAAGATGAAACAAGTTAGCGGTAAAGAAGGCAGTGGTAGCTTGCATAACTTCTTCAAGCCAAAATGAAATCAATGTGTGTGTGATTGGTTACCCTTTATGAGGAGAAGCTTTAATTTGTAGAATTTTAACAAGTTTAAATTGAGTGAATTAAATAGTGAGATATGTCACAAGACCTGTTTGATTACTTGAAATTGTGTTGTTTTGATGAATTATTGACATTAATCGCTTTTTCTAAATGATGAAAAGTAAGGTTACTTTGTAAATGATGAAATACGCTTCTGCAATAATACATAACATTAAAAAATGTTCAAGAACATATGTTTTGAAAATGAAATTAAATTTGTGGCTTGCCTTACTTATATCTGAATATAAACAAAAACATATTTTTTGCACTCATGGAGAAAATGTAAGTCTACATATGAAATTAAGTTATGTATTGGGATATATATTTATTACTTGTTATGTGTGTGATTGTGTTTGTGTGTTTGTAACACATGTCTGTTATTACACCAGTTTATCCAGTTTATAAATTGTATAATAGCTTGTAACATCCCTTCTTTAGTTGCAATAAAACATGTACATTAATGTCATATTCATAAGCATACTATGAAATAATTTTATTTTCAACAAATATTAGATGTCCATTTTTGATAGGAAAATATTTGTTGCTGCTTAGCAAAATTTGTATTTCTTTATTTACTAAATGTGTAAATGTTCGTATAGAAAATAGAATAATGAAATACCTTGCATACAAGCTCTGTGATACCAAGTGTTTTAGCTAGTAGATAAATAATGTGTACTTGTACAAATTAAGAATTAAATGGGTAGTTTGGTGAGTTAGTCCAGAATGTATAGAAATAAGTGAAATAAATATATAAATATTTTAGAGTCATTATTTTAATATTAAAGTGTATGGAATACATGTACATGCTATTTATTTTCTTAGTGTTCCTATGTCCTTGATTTGCATAGGATTATTACGGAAATAAATTGATTTCTTTAAGTCATTGGGACCATATCTGTTTGGAATGTAAACAGGGAGTGCACACTCATTTCAGTGCATGAAACTTTACTTTTATATGAAAAAAAATGTGTCCTTCCATTTTATTGGTAAACTTGTAGTGGTCGCCATTTGATCAAAGAGAGAAAATATGCACAGAATATCATTGATACATCAGTGGAATATAAAGGCAATAAAATTAGAGAGCAGTGCATATTCTTGTGAAATTTGTTGGGATGAAACCAAATGCTAACTTGGGCACTATTTGACTGACGTGATGTCAGTAATACACCATTTCCACAGTGGATCTGGAATCTCATTTTGAATTATTCAAACTTTGGGTTATACTTACATGTACAAAAAAGTTGACAAAGTTAGCCAGCTGTGCATAATAGTTTTAAAGCACATGGAAGGAAACTCACAAATAGAGAACTGCTTTAATGAGATATTTGCAGGGAGAATGTATGGTCTTGCATAATTTGTTTCCCTATACTCTGAATGTAATATTGAGGTAGCTACCTCAAAAATGTACTACAATCAAATGCTTGTTCTGTAGTGTTTATGGAAGTATTTTCTTTTAGTTTTATCACACTGATTATAAAATGAGACATAAGACTTATTTCACTCAAAAAGAATAACATGCAATAGCATCAACTGATCAAATATCATTGCACACACATAAGCCACAAATTCAGAAAAATAAACAAGCAAATTTTCTATGGGTCCTTCTGTGAACCAAAACAGTATTTTTTGTTGATGAAATACTGTATTGGTCAGTTTCAGAACTCTGAATTTCAGTGGATGTCGGTTATTAGAAACAAAGCACAAAAGTGTATTTTATTGATTTGTACCTTATGTATGGAAAAGTGACAGTGTTTCTATAAAAAAAAAATACTAAAATTCTTAAAGTCATGTTTTCTGTTGATTTTTGGCGTGTTTCTTGCGATCAGCATGTAGCGACCTCATGCAAATCAGTTTCTCTATGGCGCGGTACCATATTTTGGGAAGGGCCCTGTTGGGGGCTTATTTTTATATTGTGTCTGTCTTGAAATTCATGCTCAGGGTTACCTGTTTACATGTACATGTATGTTTCAATTTATCAGAAACACTTCTAGTTCAACATAAGGGGTGTTACTGAAGGCATCAAAACACAATAAACCTTTGACCTAAAAAGTTTCAAATAATAAAAAGTATGTTTCCAGTGCAATGGTTTGTATGGTAAATTGCAAAAAGGTAGCATTTGTTGATATTCAATTCAACAATATGTCAGTCAAAATTTAATTGTTTTAATTGGAATTTAGATAATAATATTGGATGGCATTTCAAAGATACAGGAAATATACTCCCTATAAAAATATCAGATTTGTCTGTAACTTGTCTCATAGCTGTAATTTAACTCTTATGACATTTCCACCTGTCCACCTCAAAGCCATCCAATATTATAAAAAAAATAGTTCAATTCTGCAAATTCCAAGAAAATTATGTGCAGGATGAATGGGGTGAACAGGTGTTAAAACAAGAATGTCTTATTCAGATGCAAGTCTCAGCAAAACACATGACTGTTGGTTATTATTTCTTAATAATGTGGAGATTTATTTGAAGAATAAAAGTTAGACATCAATGAGCATTCAGAACAGTAAAACTGAACGTGAACAAATTTGACGAAACCATTAAAGAGTTATGGATAATCAACATTTCATCCAATTCTCATCACGCCATGGGGATTCTTAAATTAGCAATTCAGGGTTTCTGACACTTCTTGTGATGACAGTTTGAATAACTACCCATTGGTTTTGGACACAGATTTTTACCAAGATTCATATTTTCGAAATGTCAGTTGAGAAGTTTCAGAAATGAATGTGAAATCACTTTTGCTGTGACGATGCAAGACAAAATAATATTTCTTTTTACAAAAAAGTCAAAACATGTACAAAACCAATGGGGAGATCTCCACATTATCACAAAAGGTGGCAGAGTTGCCAATTTAAGAATCCCCCCAATAAAACATGATTGTATGAGATGGTGAAAATTTATAACTCTTGCCAAATTTGTTCAACCTTTTACAGTACTCCTCTTACTGTTCTGCATAGATTAAAATGCTCATAGATATCTGACTTGCATTCTTTAATGTATTACATGTATGTACAGACCAAGGAAAGCAAAAGCTGTGTGTATTATGTTGTGATTATTAATTAGCAGCATAATGCAGATAGTTTTGTAGATTTGATGCAAAAATTCCAGTATGTTCATATTGCAGTCAAACTATACCATCATTTGCAGAGCAACTAAAAAAGATCATGATGCCTGTTTAGTGTGATATTGGTCATGTAAATGTGACCCGTCACCATGATACCCTGATAGAGTCACACAACCCAAAGGTTAGAAAAGTGCTGAATATTGTAATTACGATATAAAGTATGAAAATGAAGTGTCCTCAAAAATCATAAGTTTTATGACCTCATGTTGCAAAAGTTTGAATATTTGTATCTTTCACCCAAAGTGTTTTTCTGTCTATGTTTACGTTTCATAAGATGGGTGGTTTTATCAGGGTATCATGGTTACAGGTCACAAATGTATGTGAAACCAATGTCGCACATTTTGCGGATATTTTGTTCAAAAACTGTGTGTGTCAAATGTACTCAGGAAGGAACTTGTTTTTGCTGAAAATTGAATAAATCCAAATTAGCAAACACTCTTACTGTTCTTCATAGATTAAAATGCACATAGATGTCTGACTTTCATTATTAATGTATTACATGTGTACAGGCCAAGGAAAGCAAAAGCTGTATTATGTTGAAATTATTATTTAGCAGGATAATGGTGATAGTTTGTAGATTTGATGCAGAATTCCAATATGTTTATTATTGCAGTCAAACTATACCATCACTTGTAGAGCATCTAAAAAAGATCATGATGCCTGTTTAGTGTGATCTTGGTCATGTAAATGTATGTCAAACCAATGTCTTACATTTTACTGATATTTTGCTCAAAAACTGTGTGTGTCAAATGTACTCAGGAAGTTGAATAAATCCAAATTAGCAAACACTCTCATACTCTTCTCATATCTCTGACAATGTACTGGTAAAGAAAAAGCAAGTACATAATTTATACAGAATGTTGTATCCATAAACACAATATATTTATTCAAATACTGTGGTTACATATATATATTTATATAAATTATGATAATTACACAAGACAAATGATAAAAAGAGGAACAGGGAAAATACATCGCAGTGAAATCACAAAACAGAAGTGGACAGTTTACAGCTGGAGATAATAGGGACAGATCATGTACATATATTTTTCTTCATGGTAGACTTTTTTTTTCTTTTTGAAAATTACCCTCCCTTTTCCACCCTAGTCGTAGATTATGGTGTTGATTCAATCTCCTTCAACAAGTAATAGATTGGAACGACTTCATAAACTAGGACTGACTTCACCCTAAAAAACATACCACAGAGCAAGTCTGCTTTTAGCAATACCATTTCAGCTCTACTTATCAAGGTGTACTGATACAGCATTCACATAATACAAAATTTTGATTTTTTTTTTTCCTTATTTTTTATTCTTGCAACCAGGGGACAGATCACCATCACATATGAACTTCCCAAATTCATATTTGAAGTTTCCAAATAAAATACTTCTGTCAAGTACAGCAAGATGGTGTGGTGTGTTAAATTATTTTTGTGCGAAATGCTGAGTTTGGAAAGACTGATGTCTTTGGGCAGCTTTGCAGTAATCAGAATTTCAATGTTGGTGTGTACTGGTGTATACTGGTGTGTACTGGTTTATATAAAATTTAAATGAAGGCTCCATTTTTGTTTTAAAACTAATTGGGATTCTGAGATATAGTTACTAAACTGACAATTATTATTATTATCATTATTATTATAATTATTAGTTTTTTTTTAGGGGGGGGGGGGGGGGGTAGTAGGTACTTCGATTTTCGGTGATAATTGATTCTACGAGGAGACGGCACAACAAATGATGAACAGAAAACACATTGATGGCATCTAACAGCTATCATCACATCCATACAAGGCGAAGGGGTTGTGGATTGGGTTTGGGTGTGAAACGGTCTACAAACAACATATTTTTACAGTTCTACAACCTCATCGAGCATATGTTGCTTCAGACCAGCTGAAGATCGTTTACAATGTATATATGTATAGATATACAATATAGCTTACAGAAACCCTTCAATTCATACATGGGTTGTTGTCAGTATTTCATCATAATATATTCATATTTATGTAGCATATTTGTACATTGATTTTGAAAGATTGTCAGTTTATATCTGCATTTTTATCAACAATAATTCTACATATATGAATATTATGTTGTGATTACTTTGATCTATCTATTGATTGCTTTCGATTGTACTGTTATGCCAAGAAATTATCTATTTTTCTGCAGATGGTAGATACCAGCCATTACTGTCAGCCAGTCAAACTTTTTAACCAAAACCAAAGTCCGGAATTATTGTTGTTCAACCTTCAATAATCTCGTAATTCTAGATTAACACGGTCTGGAAAATGATTGTAGAGAGGAAAAGAATAATGATGGAGTCAAAATTTAATCATATCCATACTCGAGTCAAAATTTAATCATATTATTCACACATTTATCTCTCTTTTATATCAAAACCACATGGTGAATGTCCAAGTACACATAAACTGAATATTTCTAACTTTCACCAACCTTACATCTTCTGAGTACACCCTCCTGCACATTTGAAATACGAGTTAACCATCGACCATTTGGTTTACTTAGGGTGTACAGTATTTGTATCTTGTTATTCAGTCATCAATGTTTTTCAAGTCGCATGGATACATTGTTCTGGCCAAGGTTATAACATTTGTGTTAATGTCAAATATTGATGCAGCAGTCAAAAGATGGCATATCAGTACCAAGACAAAAGGGGGAGGGCCATATTCAGACATGTTTTTGGGTGGAGGGTGGGGGAAGAGGGCGCACACTTACGGGGGAATTATTGTTTGTTGTGGGATACATTTTAGTGCTGCTTCACACCAGCATTTATTTTTCATGGGGAGGGGGGTGAAGATAGGAGGCTGTTTTTTTTTTCTCAAAAATAGTACAGAATACTACTGGAAACATGCATTCAGTCAATGTTCTGTTACTACAGTTAAACAATCAATGTGAATATTTAAAGGAACAATGTTAGATCTTTGTGAATCTTTTTGGACATGCACATATCGTTGGCATTCATCCGAACTGTCGTATCGCTACACGACAGTTTGATTGACAGCGCCTCCGGGAGTGAACGCGTTCAAACCAAACTGTCATATCCATCATTCATTATACACGTAACATACGACAGTTCGGTTTGAACGCGTTCGCTCCCAGAGGCGCGGTCAATCAAACTGTCGTATAGCGATACGACGGTTCAGATGAACGCCGACGATATGTATGTACGTGTGTAGTGTAGAGGTAAAAAATGTGTAAGCCTGTATGCTTTTTGTGTGTACAAATGTACATGTACAGTAAGTGATTTCAAGTTTTGGATTAGTGTTCGTGTTAGTGTTATCTTAACAATAACACAAGCGTTAATCCGAAACTTGAAATCGATCCGTGTTAGTGAGTTGACCCCGAAATTATGACCCACTTCCGGAAGTTGGTGTTATTGATCGTGTTGTATATAATGTCTGTATTTGTGTTTACGTCAGTATGTAGGTTTGTATGTATGGTGTTTGTTAGTTTTCATGTGTATGTAATATGAATGTATGTATGTATGTATGTATGTATGTATGTATGTATGTATGTGTGTATGTATGTATGTATGTATGTATGTATGTATGTGTGTATGTATGTATGTATGTATGTATGTATGTATGTATGTATGTAGGTATGTATGTGGTTTTATGTGTGAATAGTTAATGAGGATGTGCTTGTATGGAAGTTGAGAATGATAACACACAGAATTTTGCCAAATTGATACTCTACATCCATATTCACTTTGAAAGATGCACTTCATTATCTTACAAAACTTGATTTTCACTAGAGAAGCCCTGGAATAGCACAAATAATAATACAGAGTGTAGAAAGAAGTACTATAGTTTTTGTACTTTCTCAGGTGCAGCCTTAGAACATTATTGATGAAATCCTGCAGCGTGTAATGTGAAGTAGAAGCAGCAAAGAATAAGGAATTCAGAAGTACACATAATGACATTGTGCAGAAATTTTATGACCGATATTTGTTTATCAAATATCAAAATTCAACTGGGAATCAATTTCAAATATGATACTGTAAGTTAGTTTTGCAAAATGCTTACAGATTCCTTATGAGCATATTTTAAAACCACCAGTTTCACAGAATGCATATAACTCGTACTGCAGCAACTTGATGTATGTGAAGTAAAATTAGTCTTCTCTTCTGTCACTAATAAACTAGTGGCATAAAAGTTGTACTGTTTTTATTTGGGCACTGACTCTACAAATTTCTTGTGCAAAGTGAGCTACAATTCTATAAAGGCCAACTGAATATTACAACATTATTTATCTTTTATTTATTTTTTACTCCAGTGTTAAGCTTATTTGTTACGAAAACCAGACAGTAATTCATCCTTGTCTAAATGATAAAGGCATTATTTAATGATGTTTTAGTTATAATAAAATCTGAGCTATGTCCATGATCATTCATGCTAAAGGTGTCTCTGATAAGATTTAAAAATGATACCCTGAAACAGCAGTTCTTCATAACGTACATTTCATGCTTTACAAACGCTAACATCTTTGATTGTCCAGTTTTGCCATACCCATTTCCCCCTATAGAATATTGGGTCACAATAAAAAGTCCACTGAATGGTTTATTCATATGATATTTATCCATACATTGCTAGTAGCAGCTTAATTTTCAAAAGTTTTTGTATTGTAGGGTGTTCATTTGTCCATTCCAGCACTGTCATGTAGCTCAGATAGACCTTGATTTTTTTTTTTAATACAAAATTGAACTTCAACAATATTATTGGGTTTAGCATTTGCAAGCCCCAAAATTGCAAAATGAATGAAATCAGCTATTATAATTCACAATGTGAAGAAAAACACCTATTATATAACCATTGGGTAGAATACATAGTTTTGGTGAATGTCTGGACGGTTAACACTTTGGGTGCTATCGGCGCACCGGCTCGCCCATGTACAACATCAATGAGGTACTATTGGCGAACCGGTTCGCCGAGCAGAAATCAGATCCATACCTTTTAATTCGAATGACAAATGTCACTGAAGTTCCTACCAATGAAATTTATTGTTAAATGAAGACACATTGAACCAACTAATTGAGTTAAAATGTATTGTCTCGATAGCATTTGCAATTTTTTAGAAAATCGTACAACTTGGAAATGTTATACACATAAGTCCGAAACAATCCAGTCCCTGGTTAACACAGATGGATTTGTAGCCCAGCACCCAAAGTGTTAAACTTAAAACTTTGCAAAGTGACTGCCTGTGCTTTTACAATTCCGTTACTTTCAAATTTGTCCAATCGGCCGCTAAGCGGAAGTCATGCAGAGTTCAGCAGATTGGCCATATTAGCGTATGTATTCCTGGCCACTGACTGCAGTGTTCAGCTGGTCAGGCGAACATACGCATAACATTGTTCTGCAATTTGAGCAAAACTTAACTCGTGGAAAGAACAATATTCTGGGAGCATATCGTTATTAGTTTTTCTCATAAAACCGCAAGTTCATGTCATATGAATCACAAACTTCTAAGACACCGTTTGGTAATAATGGAGGGAAGTGATGGACTTGCAAATCGTGAACCCAATCTTTACATTGCATTCAATATTACAGCCTTTTCATGGTTCCATGATGATTAACCGATGCCACTCCATTGACCATTTCTCCTCACGATTTAACTTTGCCAAACCTTACAAGGGTGCACCTCATTCTATTTGGACTGCTCTGGTTTACCCCATTTATCACTTGTACAAATGAAAGTGAGGATTTGGGGGTGGGGGTGGAAAGGGGGCAGAGGATAAAGATGGGGAACTCCAAACCTGTCATTTGGCAGCTTATTGTGGGGATGCCTACATATATTTTGTGTGAATCTTCTTTTTGGGGTCCAAATTTTTAATTTCAAGAAAATCTGATGTGTGTCCACATGAAGTACCACAAAGATCTGACTCTTTCCTTACTGTCTAGGGTAATTAAACCATCTGCAAACAGCATCTATGGTAGTTTCTTCATCAAAGAAAAGTGTAATTACACATATATACAAGTCTTCCATAAACCTTGATACCACATAAATCTCCCTGTTTTGTGTGATTATTTGAAAGTTCAATAAAAAGTATTTCAGAATCTTGAATAACCAAAACATAATGCTTCCATCACCCACAGAATGGAGGGATTACGTGTTTGTTTTTTTAGACATCACTTTGAAGATTTTTGCAATGTCAGTAATGTTTGCAATGTTTGCAATTTAAAACACTCCTCCTACACAAATATCTTGTGGAAAAAGGATTTGTCTTGTGATATGAATAAAAAAAATTGCAGCTTTATTTCATAAAAATATAGTCTTTAAAAAAATGAAGGAAAGAGAAATTGATAAATAACATATCAAGAAATGTGTCAGTTGAGCAGTACTAGTCACTTAGAGGTAAACATACACAAATTCCTATAATGAAAAGACTTTCTTCCTTTTCAGCAGCATGATTTAAATAAACAATATTCACAAATTTTGACTTGGTTTCAGAAACTATACACCCTTTTTAAAGTTTTTCAATAGTCTCATAAAGAAAGTCATCTGATGATTTAAAAAATGAATTAACATCAGTGAGTTCAGCCATGGTAAAGAATTTTACAAAAAAACAATTGTGAATGTTTGTCCACTTATACAGAGTCTTCATTTCATTTAGCTTTAGATCCACAATGATGTAGCAAATCATGGTTGTTTTTTCTGGTGTACAGTGTGTACTGCATACGGTTGAACAATTCCACTGGAAATAAACGTGGCACCTGTGACGCAACATGTAGAAGTTCTGTTTGTACATCACGCCTTGCATACAATAACCAGGCTTGCTTGCAAATAAACATGTGTATACAATAACTCCAATAACTCATAAATGGATTCAAAACGCCAACTTGTTCATAGCCATACATGTGGAAAAGTATGTCATCATCAAATCCTGGCATCATTATCCAGGCTGAAAGAAAAGGAGTTGCTTTGCACGTTTCATCAGCCTCTATCGCAATATGCGAGAAATAATAAAAATTCAATATTCCATATTGTGAGCCACGTCTCTGACGTCGTCGCTGCGAATAAATACCTGTCTCTATGAGCAGATCATAATTGTTGATATTTTGCAGTGTTGACTCCTCATGGCAATTAAGTTCGAAGTCTTAAGGATCCTTCATCCATCACAAATCACACATTTTCAACAATTTTTGTCCAATTTGTCTGTTATCACGCGCATGTTAGACCGTCGTGTCTTTCTGAATGTGTAACTGATCCATTTGGTCGATGATGAACGACACCGTATGTCTCTTGATCATCTCTAGATGGCGCTCTAGCTGCTCGTTTTTCTCCTGAATGCTGGACATTGCCTGTTTTAGTCTGTTGTTCTCTGCCGCCAGTGACTCTCGTTCCTAATTGTGAAAACAGAAAAAAGGCATTAATAGTGATAGTAAACTTGTATCATCTATCATAACCAGGGTTATAGCTACGGCGGTAGGCGCCGGCCGGTAGTAGCTGGCACAAACTGAAGCCGACTACCACTGAGCTGAATTTATTAGTCCTCCGACCGGCACAGAAAAGCTTTAAAATGACCGTAAAATGTTTTAAATCTCTACATAAATCGTATATTTTGAGCTTTAAACATGCTTACATTTCAGCCGAAGATGTATTTTGTAAAATAAATGCTTTGAAATGCTTTTTCTATGTGGAAACCCAGGAGCTTCATGGGGCTCCGCTCCGTCAACCCCTGCCAGGGGCTTTGCCCTTGGACCCATCGGGGCCCTGGACCCCACGCCGTGATGGTGCGCTACGCTCGCTTTGCTCGCTCCGCTTGCGTAACTCCTTCCTATTGCCGGCACAGAATTCTTTCTAGCTATAACCCTGATCATAACACTTCCACTATTACTTTACAGGGTACCGAAATTTAGCATGAAATTTACCTGTGATATTGAACATACAGTTTGTTAATTAATTTTTAATTCACATCCAAATAAGGTAAATGCCTACATAGTACACAAAGAGACCTGTGACCTTTGACCCAAAGATTTAATCAATCCTACAGTGATACATACTAAAGCCAAGTTTCATGAAATCAATCAGTCCACTTTGTAGATAATATCTACTAGATATTGTGTTATGGACGGA
>JZLH01S0619646.1:37967-53059 GCA_001188425.1 Eucidaris tribuloides
TTTTGGTCAAACCAGTCAAGAGTTACTAGTTTTCATCATTTCATTTAATCCTTATTATGGGGGATAATCAAATTGGTAAATTTGCTTCTTTTTGTGATGACAGTGTGGAAAACTCCCTCTTGGTTGAGTATACAAATTTTCACCTTTGACATCAAAACAAAATTTTGTCTTGCTTGTTGTAAAAATGATTCTGCTTGCTTTTAAGAGAGAAATATGTCATCTTCTCAACTGACATCTGTGAAGAATCATATTTTATATTAGAAGACACATAAAAGGTTAATCTTTCAAAAAAACCCCAAAAAACTGTGATCCGAGTGGAAATCTTGGTTGTTCAGGGGTTATGTTACCTACCGATCTGCATCCAGGACACAGAATGAATCCATGAAGGGAAAATTGCTGGCGATACTCTGGAATTCAGAGTATGTGATGTAACCATCCTTGTCTGTGTCATAGTTCTTAAAGACAGCCTGGTCAAAGAAAAAAAAGATGATGATTATTTTCAAATGAAGATAGAAAGAACTTTGATGATTTTTTCCTCTTAAAGGCATCATATAATAATATTTCCATTGAAAAAAAATGTGAGCTACATGATTCACCATGCTACTAGTGTCTTTGATAAGGTCTAAAAATGAAGCCCTGAAAACATATACAGTTCCAAATGATCATTAAGAGCTTTGAAAAAAGTAAAAATCATCTGTACATATTTTCCATGTGGTAGCATAACTGTCTGAACTTTTGTGTTGTAGGGTGTTTATTTGTCCATTCAAACACTGTCTGATATGTCAGATAGCAAAGTTTGACAATTTTTGTAACAGGTCTTCCACAATGTTATATAGTGTCTTTAACTTCTCTTTGATGTGTGTTCTAATCTTGCAACAAAATGGCATAAACTTTAAAATACAGAGCGAGAGAGAAGAAAATTCTTTTAATTTTTTTACACTCAACTTCTTTTTGACTTATGCTCAAATAATCCAAGAATTTTTGTAAATGATTTGGATATTGCTCAAGCACAACTAATAATGAAAAATCACGAAAGTAATGTCCTGGGAGCATGAAGGCTGGTGTCAAATGAATACACAAATTAACTCTAATTCTTGTTTTATTATCATAATGCACTTATTTTGGGATTTGTAATAACTTTGGAAAATATGTTGAAATGATTTGGATATTGCTCAAGCACAACCAATAATAAAAAACCAACCAAATTAATGTTCTGTGAGCACAAATGAACATACAAGTCAACTCTAATTTTTGCTTTATTACCATATTTTTGGATTTTTAACAACTTCAGAAAATATGTTTATGACTTCTCCATCTTTGTAACTCACATTCTTGTCTATATTTCACACAGATTTAGTAGGAGTTTCTATTAAGATTAAAACGAGTAATAAAGTGGTCAGTTTTTAAGAAGAATAGAATAAATTGTACAATGAAAATGTCAACACATGTTTTATAAGTTTCATCACTGGAATAACCACTCATTTTTTAATGCATTCTCACACTGCAGCTCAATTCCTTAACAAAAGCAACAACAGAAAACAATTACATCAAAAACTAAACCTAAAAACACTAAGGTTTATGTATTGAACATTCAGCTAAAACTGATACAGTAATTCTACCTGAAAATCATTCACAAACACACACATATAGCAAGCACAGTACTCAATCACACGCAAACTAACGTGATGTAAGATCTAAATCTACACATTTTTTTTCTGATCTCCTGGAT
The DNA here is from genome assembly GCA_001188425.1 of Eucidaris tribuloides. Taxonomy (NCBI): domain Eukaryota; kingdom Metazoa; phylum Echinodermata; class Echinoidea; order Cidaroida; family Cidaridae; genus Eucidaris; species Eucidaris tribuloides. The sequence goes on from JZLH01S0619646.1 coordinate 39,697, forward strand.
TCCACTATTTTTGGGTACCAGCATCTGTCACACAAATACCAAGAATTTGGGGATTAAGTTACATTTCATGAGTGCAGTAACACTAGCCTACAACATGTGTTAGGACAGTTGACCAGTGAATGCAGCATATAGCCATCACGCAAAATGGATTGACTGTAATGTAAACCACATGGCTGATGAACAGTTTACAAGCAATAACTTTGAATTATTATGCAACTGGTATACTTTGTCTATTAGTCTTTCTTCTTTTTCTATGAATTTAGCAATGTCGTTTCTTCATGGAATCTGCTCTTTTAAGGAAATTAGTGCAACCTTGTACTTTATTTGATATATGCATGTGTATCACGGGGAATGTTATTTTTTTTTGATGAACAGCAAAATTTGCTTTCAGGAAAGTAAACGTGTTTTGACTAACAAAACAACCATGAAAACATGATCCTGTGGTCACATTATCTTCCTGTTTCATTTCAGAGAACTTGTGATCAGCATATGGTAAAATGATAATCTACATTTACCAGTGTTGTTGTTTTGTATTTCTATAAAGGTTTTTCAAATTACCATAAAGGATGCTGTGTTGTTTTAATGCCTTTTTCACAACTGGGATATTGTGTGTGTTGTGTGTGTGATTGGGGGGGGGGGGGGATACCAGGTGAAATCAGGTCAAAATCGTTCCCCACCCGAAGCACATCTGCTGCACATTTACAGGTCTGTTTTTTAATGTCAGCTTGACTATGTGTATGTTAGTTGTGAGTGTGTCACACATCAAGATAAAGATTCCACAAAACAATCCAGGGCAACTGAAATGACATAAGAATAGAAATAAAGACTCTTTCCAGCAGGGAGAATATGTAGTTGATGCTGTGTTGTCTGCTGTATGCCTGCTGAGTGTCCGATGTGCATACACACCGTTGTGATTGGTATCTGGTGTGACGAGTCTGTATATTTGTGACCCGTCCGCCACAAAGGAGCCACAAGTCGCAGACGGACGGTTTAGAGAAAGAGAAATGAGCAAAAATTTCGGAACAGTCAAATTTGACAAAATTATTTTTTTGACTGAAATCAATCGTCAAATCTCTTTAATGTCGTGAAAGTTTCAGATCAAATTATTCACGGGAAAGGGGTAATATTAACGATTTTTTTCTGAGAGCCTTCCATTCGTGCCTCGCGAACAAAAAAAAAACACGAAAATCGAGTCATTAGCCGCGCCCTAGCAACGCAAGACGGTGCTCATTGGCTGAGCTGGTCACATGACGTTCGTGATTGATGTGATTCCCATTTTTTACGACGTGCAACTTAGACAGCTATCCTTACTTGAACTGTCTTTGATTATTAAATTATTTCTCGGATTGTTTGCAGTGGTCCGATTTTCACATTTTAATCTGCAAACATTAGCATTCACTTATATTTGCGTCAATATTAAATCCAACAGGAGTACTACAAATGCCGATGCGCGTGAGAAGGTATTTGCTGCAACCAGAGATATTGTTAACGTGATGGTTTTTAGAGTTAAGACATGCCACGTTTTCTTATCCATATTTGTAATCCCCACTACACACAGTTATCACTAGTCTGCCACAATCATTTTAAACTTGTACAGGTTCTTTTGTTCTTTTGTTACGGATGACATAAAGCTGGCTCATCATAGTTGAATAGTACTTAAACCGATGGGGCCGTCAAAGGAGGACAGAATCATAATATTGCACAGCGGGTCCCTGCATGTCTGTCGGGCGTGTTAATTATAGCGGGGTCTAATTCTGCGCGGTATCCGGCCTGCTGTGCCGCAGTTATGCATCAATTGAATATCGATATAGTAGCACATAAGAGTTATTTGTCCTGAGAATCTCAGTTTATTTTAATCCCGAACTATTACAAATTTATATGAGACAATCGACTTACAGCAATTACTACTTGTGAAATTTATTGTGTCAATTCTCACTCTAAGATCCCCCAAGTGGTCTTGGCGTCCATGGTCACCTTGTGCCGCTACTCGAGTACATGCGACCAAGCGGAAATTAACGCAGATTTCAGAGAACCAATGTTTTTTGCGTACAACACCAAACGGCATTAAAATCTTACCAAATTCGTTCAAACTGGGAAAATAGCACTTTCTACAACTAAATTCAAATGCAAAATTTCAAGAAATGTGAGCAATGACAAACGTACTGTTGCTAGGAGTTTTTCCCTCGTTTTATCAGAATTTCAGCGCTAGTCGCTGGCTTCGCATTGTTGAACGGACCCGCCGTTGAACGGTTTCTCGTAAGTTAGATTTTGTGACACGTGAAAAGCTCTGTTCGAAAGTAGAATTTCTCCGGGATACTGCTTTTATGGCAACAGCAAATATACCAAAATGAAGCTTGGAATATGAATAGAATATGGCAGAAAAACAACTTGGGCCCAAAATCGCATTGTGCCTCTTTTGGGTGACGCGGTCACATATATATATTTGCAATTAGCCTTATCCCTTGGGTCTCATTGCTACACAACAGCATTGTTCAGATGAGAGATGACACAATTTTCCCTTGGATTGACGTGGAGGGACATAATTTCTTAATTCAGGATTTATTTTGAAAAAAATTTACACATATTTTTTTTTAAAGCCCAGTTTAGTTTGGAATTTTTTTTCAATTGAAAGCTTTATGCCAGCAAGGTATATCACACACCAATAAAGAGTCTGATGTCTTCATTTTTTCATAATTTAATTAATGAAAATCGGTGGGGGGGCAGGGGCGCCCCCTGCGAAGATTTTTCAGTGCCTGAGATTTCGAACCTATTATTTTCACATTATAGCATCCAAAGGTTAATAAGTAGTTAAGGTTATCTGAGTTATAACCGTTTCTGAAAGAGCCAGAGTCCCTTTTTGATGAGTATAACTTCCATATACCCTTAACACTTATTAACCCTTTGGATGCTATAATGTGAAATATAGTCGAGAATCTCGGGGGTACTGAAACTAATTTTCATTACTTAATTTAAAAAAAACGAAAGACATTCAGAATCTGTTATTGGTGTGATATGACCTATGGGCATAAAGCTTTCAAATAACAAAAACAAAAAAATCCCCAAAACTTAACTTGGGCTTTAACTAAAAGGTAAAAAATGTGTACTTTCTGTGACAGATCTACAATGTAGGTATTTGCATGCAAGATTTCCTGTAAGCACGACTGAAAAGATTTTTGTTTTCTGTGATTCTGTGGAATCTGAGTGTACAGTGTACTGGGCTTCTATACAAGCCTGTCCTCCCCAAAGGGTGAAGTGTTTATTTATCTGTCATTCTGTCTGTCTTTCTGACAGCATACCTGTGTCTGTATTGTAAACTGTTCATGATTATTTGTGTATGTCACGGTAAATTTGTAGGTGATTTAACTACATGTGCAGTATGTACTATATAAAGGTAAATGAAATGATTGGGGCTATTCCTCAACTTGGGGTGAAACTATTCTAGATTCAAGTAAACCATGCAAGGATTCTGCTGTGAAAATTTGGTAATCAAAAGTTGATGCATTCTACAATAACTTCCATCTGTATGCCTTGTGACGGGCAAATCTGTTGTGTAGAGTCCCATGGGATATATTTTTATCGGGCCTGAGAGAAACAAAATGCCATTCCGTTCATGCTTGATTCGGCTTAAGTGAACAAATTCAAGACATATCCTTCCAGATAGGAGATATACTCCAGCTGGTATATCTATAGATATATCTTCCAACCAGTTTGGTCCAAGAGGCATTTTTGGTTTCTCCCAATCATGTCACTGCCCTTAATATACTATATACTTAACATGTCTACATCTGTGTGTGTATCACTTGATTTACATGGTGTGTGTGTGCGAGTGTGTGTGTGTGTGCGTTCATACATTAGCATACATGTCTGTTTGAACTTGAACCCTGGTTGTCCCCTCTTTATCAAACCCAGACCTCGAGCAGCTTGATATACGCAAACAGAGAAATGAGGGTAGGTCAGGATCGCATCTAGACAACTGGCCGTGTGCCACATGGTAATCATGCAGTGCTAGTTTTTTTCCCTTACCTCCACCATGTCTGCTACATGCTTGGCAATGGTGGCTTGGTCCGTGTGCCTCGACACACCGGCGGCCCACTCAGCAAACACAGCTGGCTTGGTTGGAGTAGGGGGCTGCATTTTGAGGGAAGAAAATGAAAATCGAACATTTAAATTGACAGTGAATGCAAGCCAGTCCACTGTTATAAATTGTCAATTTATGTTTCTACATGACTTATCTCGTCACTCATTTCCATCCCAAAATCACAAATTAATTGAGAGTATAACACAACAACTGGTCCCCCTTTTTTAAAATTAAAATTGCTATTGCCATCATTTTGTATGAAAATCGAACATTTAAATTGACAGTGAATGCAAGCCAGTCCACTGTTATAAATTGTCAATTTATGTATCTACATGACTTATCTCGTCACTCATTTCCATCCCAAAATCACAAATTAATTGAGAGTATAACACAACAACTGGTCCCCCTTTTTTACAATTAAAATTGCTATTGCCATCATTTTGTAGAAGAATTTGATAAGCTTGTATGAACAAAAATGAAACAAAACAATGGCAATGACTGAATTCCAGTGCCAGGAAAAAATTATAAATCTTATAATCTATAAAGTAGGAAATACATCTGATACAATACAATTGTGACCTTTCAAATCGTACATTGGTTTGTGCAATTAGCCCTACAGATTTTCAGTACCAGACTCCACAATGTAAAATGCAATTCATATTTTTGTAACTTCCTTTTTTAAAAGTAGAGTTCAGAAGGTGAAACAAAACTCAACATAAAATTGAAGAGAGATGTGAGCAGAGACACTGTTTACAACAGCTGTCAAACTAGAAGGCCGTTGGCAACCTACAACTTATGTATTTTTTTTTTATACTGTCAATAGTAATAAAAAGAAAACCTTGTATTTTTAAAGCAATGATAACTTGAGCAATAATTAGATACCGGTATTATAAACCTCCATGAATAATGAATTAAGTATTAGTGTTATGTTAGTACACAAATATTCTGTACTTAATTACATTTAAACTTACATTTGACCAAATGTAAAAACAAGTGAATACATAAAAGAGATAAAAATGAATATCCCTGAGTTAAGAACAGCGAATTTCAGTTGTTTTTTTCATGGCTAAAGCAAGCAGCAGAATTTTTGCAGAATCATCATATCGTGCTTGACTGCACGATCAATATCCTCTTGTGCATAAACTGGTGGGGTTAACTAGGCCTGGGGGTTATGGCTAGACAAATTTATTGATATCCAAACGACAAGAGTTGAAATGTCCTGACCTGGTTACATCGTGTCCTGGTTTGATATCTGCTCTACATACTTACAGTAACAGACCAGATGCATTTATATCATGCATGCAATTTTGCAGAAAACATGAATAAAACACAATTTTGCAAAAAAAAAAGCCAATTTTGACCACCCCCCCCCCCCGTAAAAAATAAAAATAAAATAAAAATGGTAATTCATAATGTCATTGTTTCAGAAAATTGTCTCAAGAGTGTTCTTGTTTATGCATAAATCAGTGACTGTGTGCTACAGGCGGGATTAAGTAATCCCTGACGAGGGGTAAATTAATACAAATTTAGAGCACTGGAGGAAATTTGAGGAAAATGAAATGACTGAAAAGAGAAAAAAATACTGAGAGAAATACTGGAAGAAAACAGAAGAAACTGAACAACTGGGGTCTTTACTTACAGTACTGGTAGAATTCCTGGGTTCTCTCGCCAAGGAGAGCTCGTAGATTTCGTCTTCTGTGTACTGTAGATCAAGAGATGCCTATTGAAACAACAAAATGATGCGGATATTTCATAATCCAATATACCAGTTTAAGTTACATACTAGAGTACATGAAGTGTTAATATGAAAATAAACTGTCATTAAAGATTAAACATGAGTACTGTCAATGTCAAATTCTTTTCAAATCTTCAAAAAAAAATATCTTATTCAAAAATTACAGTTTTTTTTTTTTCACAGGGAGTACATCCATTGAATACGAACAGTCAGATAGAATTGTCCACAAATCATTCTAGACACGCTGGCTCTGTGATGCTAATCTATTATCCAGAAACGATCAAACCTGCTCTAGCAACCCACCCGATAAGACCACTTTCCTAGAAAGATTACAATTTGTTTCCTTTGAAAAGTGCTTCTCGTTGAAATGTGTATTACAGAAAACTGTACTTAAAGACCACCTGCTCAAAAAGGCCACTTTTCACTTTTCTTGCTTCTTTTTCTGTTTTTGTTTCAGTAACTCCTGTAGGAACTTGACAACACAACTTTCTGCCGCATAACGCCAAGCTGGTATGACCAATTAAATAGGAAACATTTTACGTCTAAGTTAATCAGTCATAGTGGCTGATCTTATAGACAACAGAAATTACTCTCGGGCCTTTTTTTTATTAAAGTGGAGATAATGACTGAGCGGGGATTCAAACTCACAACCTCATGATCATGACTCCATTGCTCTAACCACTAAACCACACGACCTCCCTAGCGCGGTGCTTGAGTTTGACTCTACTTGGGATTCTTACCCTGAGCATGTTGACAAGGTCCATACTGGGCGTATTGGGGGCCTTGGAGTTCTGGAGCTGCATCAGCTCGGCGAACGTGACGGAGAGCTGCGCCATCTTGCGCATGTTGAGGTGTCCCTCCTCGGTGCGGTCCTGTAGGGCCGTGTGGAGCAGGATCAGATCCTTGAGATGGACACCTGAGGATGAGAAATGAACGAGGGAGGTAGAATGATATATATGATTTATTCACTTATGGGCCCAAACCAGCTAATAGGCTGGATTCTACTGGGACCGTGTTAAAACAATTTATACAAAATACAGTGCAATAATAACAATGATATTCAACACTTCTTTGAAAAGAATTCAATACAATAAAGTGCAAATTTTCAAGTAAAATTAAATGGAAAAATATACATAATTGTGATGAACTTGTGCTAATGTAATTGATTAAAAGTTATCTCTGATACAATGCATACATGTATAACCACAACAACATTTATTGTAAAGTTGTTATATTGAGCAGTATACATAAAATTTCATCAAATAAATATATGATCTCAATAAATAGTATGTCAGGCATGGGTTGTCATTATCTTCCTTACAGGAAGTCTACTTTCATTAATCATGCCTCAGTCACATATCAACCAGGCCCTGGACAAATTTTTCTACCTACAGTAAATTTCTACAATATCTGGAAACTGGGGTATCATATTATCATAGGTGTTTTTGCAGCATTCCTGTGTAGCAGTCAGATATTTGGTCAGGCCTTTCCTGTGTGTAACCCTTGAAAAATTTCTCAACCATAATCACAAGGCATTAGTGCATACAAAGCTGTAAGGGTACCACTGAATAATCCCATTTCTTTGGTCTTAGTACATTAGACACATCAGTGTTACTTTCACAAGTACTAAGATACACTCTATGTATAACTACACCCCTGTGTGCACAGTGCATATTTTGCCCATTTCTACATTAAATTTATGAGAAACAAACTCAGTAACATTGTATTAGTATTAGTAAACTTAAATTCCAAAGACATATAATTAATACTGTTTTGCCCCAACTATTAAAAAGGAAGAAGTGTATTATTTATTAGACAGAAAAATTCAAAGCAAATTATATGTTAAATAATTTCTGATTCAAACCAAAAACGAGTGATTAGTATAAATAGAACTTACCTCTGAGTGAAGAAATGCCCGCAAAGAAAAAAGAGCGAAAGGAGAGGGGAGAAATGAAATTAGGGGAAAGGGTGAAAACAAGAACAAAACAATTTGTTAGTTATAAGGTCAATTTCAGGAGTGTTATTAATTACAGATTTCTTCTTGAAGAACTGAGATTCTGGTTCAATGTCATGAATTTCTTGCTATAATCTTTCTACATATATTTCACCCACGTGTGATAGACTGGCTGTATAATGATATTAGGTGATATTTCAATTAGTTCTGTGTTCCTATTTACGAAAATGTCAAAGTTTGTAACTTCACTAAGCTTGCCAAATGAATGAAAATAACAATAACATGCACAAAATAAATATGAATTGAGAGCGAAGACCCGAGTTATGTTAAAAACACTTTGTGTAGGTGGATATTTGCTTTTGTTTTGGCAACTCTTAATTCTAAACATGAAGTTTATATCAGTGCATGAATTATAAACAGGGAACATGTTATCACATAAAAATAGGGCAGAAATTTTGAGGGTATGTTCACTAAATGTAAAAAGCAAACCTGTCACACTGCCAAGTTTGTGGGTGAAATGGCTTAAAAGGATATTGTGGCATGTATTAGTATTGAAATTATTGAAACCCACACCAACTAACTAGAAAGAAACAACCACAACAACAAAGTGACAGAGAAAAGTACTGTACATTAGCAAATGCTGTACAGCACATATAACAAAGAACAATGAACTCCTTCAAACATTTTGATTCCTGTACATGTTTAGGGGATTTAGCCTTTTTTCTGATAGAAATGTACATAATTTTTGAATGAAAATGTGATAGTGTCACACCATACTCAGCTTCAGTATTGTAATAACATTTGTGAAACACTGTTATTTAGTAAGTTTATTTATATATCTACAATATGTTTCCAGAATGTTTGAAATGTTTTAACTCATTGCTTTTTGAAAAGGAATCTCATCTGAGTTCAACACTTGGCAATTTGAAAAGCTGGGAAAGGAAGCAAAGATGCTTGAGTGCGCATAATATTTTACATGCTTATTTGCGAGAAGATAGCAAAGCTGGTACACACTCCATAGGAAATACTTTCAGGAGCAGCGCATATCCGAAAGATAATATGCGTCTCATACTGGGGAGAAATTATTATCTTGTGACCACACCAGCACTCTTTTGTATTGACTACTCGGTAACGATAATTTCTGTTGTGTTGACTGTTGAGTCAACATGAAGTTATGATTTAGACAAAGAATTACAGTTACCATTAAAATTAGGGATTGAGTCAGAACTAGATTTAGGGTAAGAGTTGGAGTTAAAAGATGGAGCAACGATTATGATTACTATACTATTACTATTTTAGGTCCATGTTTTTAGTTTCTATTCTATGGGGGAAAAATAAATGCCAATACTGCAGATGCAACAACCAAACAACAACCACCACCAACCTATTTTGCATACTGAAGGGAGTCCAGCGTGTATCCTTAGCTTTGTTATCCTTATCTATATACGTGGATATACATGATGCATTTTGGGTATCAATATGTACGTGTCAAAAATCCTTGCTAGGAAGCAGGCAGAAAATTAACTTCTGGTAATGACAAATACATGCCTCATTTGAGAATGTAATTTCACACTTACAGAATGGGTTCAGGATTTGCAAGACCACCACTTCCCTTCATATCACTACCAAATGGTAGTTAAGTACTTACAAATGGTGTGTGGAAAGTTAAAGATCCAAATGTCATGAACCTATTGTTTTATGAGAAAAACTAATAAGGATATGGTACTAGAATATTGTTTCCATGAGTTCAAATTTTGCTCAGATATGTGTTTGCATCATATTAGCTGAGCACTTCGGTCACTGGCTGAGTATATGGTCAGCAGCTGAACTCTGTGTGACTTTAGGATAGCTGGCTGCGCCAGACACCACTAACAGGATTGTTGTAAAAGCATGGGCCGTTGCTTTGCAAATTTTGAAGTTTAACCGTTCATATTTTCACTAAACCTATAGTGTACCCAAAGATTCTATGAGAGGTGTTTATTTATAATAATCTTCACATTGTGAATAATTGTAGCTGTTTTCATTCCTTTTGTCATTTTTTGGTGTGCAAATCCTGAACCCAATCTTTAACAAATTGCCTAGATTGACAATGTGTTATACGCTCTAACAAATTCTGTCTGATGCTTCTGCATCAACTACATGAAAACAAAATAAATTTTATTTCATATCTTTTATTTAGTCCTAGAAGATTTCAAACAAAAGCTCAAATTATGATTTTTCTCAGAAACATAAGTGACCAAAATATCCTGTTGCTACACTTATTTGAACCATGAATCAGTGTTCAATTTCCATGTGTAGATTATGATGACAATGTGTACTTCCAATCATGGTGAAATAATCATAACTTTTTCATTTTTTATTTTTTATTTTTTATGTTTGCAAAGAGCCACCACACTCGATCAATATGTCATGCACACTCATACATTATGCTTTTTGTAATTTATAAGTTGGCAAGAATCATAACAGAAAAAAACCACAAAACTAACAAGAAATTAATAACATATCATGGAAATCAAACTAACCATCCTAGGGTAAAAGAGATGTTCACTTCCTCTTCATTTTATTTGTCATTTTCAGATAGTACATGTAACAAGATTGTACTGTATATTCAGCCTAAACACACAAAAAAATTATGTGTACTTTGGGCCAAAATTAAAACAAATTACTCCAACACCTAATCAAATCACAACATATGGTACCGATGTTTACCGACCATGTCGGTCGACCAATCAAATTAGTACGTTCTTGGCCGCTAGCTACGTCATCACCACATTACTAGAATAATATAGTTCATAACGTCAACGATGATATGAAACGGGTGTCAAGAGTTTGTCGCCAGTGCGCTTCCTCACCTCACCGCAAGTCAAGAACACAACGTTTCACGACCATTATATGCTGATATTCAACACCATTATGCAGGTATTGATGTACAGTGTGATAGGTGACCAATAAAGCTTACAAATATTGGTTTACAAACATTAATAAATACATGTGGTGTGTATACGGGACAAATATGTATGCACAGAAATAGCTGTTGCAACAGCTGAAAAATAATTGCCCTCTAAAACTGGCAGTATAATGTGCATGAGACTTGGCAAAAAACTAAGTGGAAAATTCCATTTAAACCTCTCAACACAGACTTTGTATGTGATATTATGAGCATGATACTGAATGGGCTTTATGAAAACATTGAGCCTATTTTTTGTCTGTTATTAACTTATTACAGATTATATACTGGTAGTACCGGATTGGTACAGGGTCATGTAATCTTTTACTCTGACTTTTAAGACATGTAAAGGGCCAACAATCATTATCATTTTCCTGAATTGAAAAATTACATTTTCCAATATGTCTATGAGTGCTTTCACAAGGACAACAGCATAGATATTTCCTTCGAACTCCAATTAATATCAAACTTTGAGCTAGTTTGCAAAGGAATAAGTTTAAAAATACAAACAGTTTGGGGGACATTCCTCCATGCTTTATATAATCTAATTTCTATGACAGAATCAAATTACATCAGAACATACAAACATTAGTTTAATTACAAACAAAGGAAATATAGGTGGCGTGATTTGTGTTGCCTAATTCATGTTATATCTAATTCGATTTGAGCTTTACAATGTCTCAAGGATATACCACTTGTAAATTAAAACAACAAAGATCTTGGTGTTTTAAATTTGGTCTCCCTCTGAAGTCAAAGAATATTAACCGTTATCATTGATATTCAAATTAGGAGAGGGGATTGCAGGTGAGCTTATAAACTAAATTTAAGGAAATAGATGCACACAAACATGTAAAAATATCAGAAAACAATAGATTGAGGAAAGACTGTAAATTTACTGATAGCATGTGGATGTATTAATGTTACCCAATTAACCCAAATTAAGTTTGTTAAACATTTAGAAAAGTGAAAATGATTATCATTGATTAGTACTGGATATTGGTGATATTTCCCCTCTGAAATGGAGCTGTGACTAACTCAAAAATCCAACCATTATACAACAATGTGCAGAAACATAACAATACCAGATAAGAACAGTTTTAAACAAACAACCAACCAACCCAAACAAACAAACAAACAAACAAAACAGACAATTTAGATGCCCAGAGTGAGGAAAACTGACTTACGGATGGGATTTGGAAAGCCCCTTGCTGTCTGTGAAGTGACCTTCGATAGTTGCTGAAGTTACTGGGCCGATGAGAGCGAATTTCTGTCAATTTTGCTGATATGGACTGAGAGATGGGACAAGAATTTTCAAAACAGAAAGGTAAAGAAAATGAAAGGCGGACACTTATTGAGTTGTCAGAGAACGCAGAATATTAAGAAAAAAAAACCTGTGAAAGTGCGGAATAAATATTGGCTGAATCATTCGAAGATTTATGAATTTTCAATATTTCATTCAATCCTTACTATGTATGATCTTAAATTGTCAAATGGCAATTTTTGGATTACTTTTGTGCAGCAAGCTCACCCATTAGGTTTTGTACAAAAATTTCACTTTTTCTCATTTGTCATAAAAGGGTCAATTATCCTCTTCCGTTGTTGTCTAAGTACGTCACAACAAAAATGATTCTGCTTGCTTTTATAAAATAAATACATCTCTACTCAACTGACATCTTAGAAAAAATATTACATTACAAACCACAGAAAAAAATCAATTTCTGTTACCATGCAGTTTCTAAATTTTCTCAATTGAAATGCGAAATACTGCCCTCTCAAGGATATTTTCACGGATTTCATGCTTTGACTTTTCGCGATGCCAAGAAAGTGAGTTTTCCTGGCAAGAAAATGCCAACTTAATTGCAAAAGCATAGAGAGATCCTATCTGTTAATAAAAGTGTCTTGTAAATCTTGCGTCTAGTATCAAATGTTACCATTCTTTGGAAATCCACCAGGAAAAATATATAATTTTGTCAGGATGTGCCAAGTTATTATGGCTCTACATGGTACATGAAACAGCTTAATGTGCCAGTTTCTACGTAACACTCATAATAAAACATTTTGATGTCACACCTATATGATTTATTAAACACATTCTGAACAACTAAAATGAAATCAATGCATAAAAGCACAAATTAGAAAAACAGAAGTGCCGTATGTTGAACATAAAGCAATTATGATCAAAGTACATTGAACTCTACTCGCAAATATTAAAGAAATGACATTTTACATCATTTGGTACAATCTTGAATGAACAAAAATATAACAAAAAAGACACAACATTTAAATGAAAGATACATGTTTCGAAGTGGCTCACTTCATCTTCAGTCTGAAAAAAAATGGAGAGTTCTTGGTATTTGTCTTTTTTGTTATATTTTTGTTGAAGCTTTTATCGTGTCGTTCTTTTGGTAAAATCTTGAATGAGTGCTCGACTTGATTTCTCTCCCAAAATGGGGGAGTAATCACACCACATTCACGTTACAAGGTCACTTACACAGAAACTCTATTTTTGGAATAAAGAAGATGTCATGGGGGAAGCACATCGCGGTTTGTGATAATCCTACAGGATAACGAATCTGGCACCCTCAGAAAATTTAAAGGCACTTTGTCAAAACTTTAAAACAAAAATCATAAATTGATATATTGAAAAAC
>JZLH01S0619647.1:1852-41858 GCA_001188425.1 Eucidaris tribuloides
TAAATGGCAGAAGGGGTTCAAAGACTGGTGTTAAAGACTGGTGTTACAGACCCCAAACAAGAATACTGACAGTCAAATACAGACAAAATAGTGTGCGCGAAAATAAATGTGTGGCACGCAAATAAACTAAATGTGACGCTTGTGAATTTCTGCATAATTAATCACATCAACTGCGTATTGCTCAAAGTAAGTATTTCAAACGTGTGGCACAAACTCCAGTGCTTGTGCAAAATCATAATGAATCAAATAAGTTTTTTCCCAGCTTTGATGGCAAATCTATGCACGTGCAGACTGACATAATGGTTACGCAGTAGCGTCCTTTACTCAATTTGCGACAGGGAGAATTCAGTATCACAGAAGTCCTCCTCGAATCCCCACAAAGTCCCCACAGAGATCCACACGAAAATCCCCACAAGTATATCACAGGAAGTCCTAGTGAAATTCCTTGCAAACACGCTGTGAAGTTTACACAAAAGTTCACAGAAAGTGCAAAGTGTCGGCTCTGCACATCACGATGTGCCAAGTGGGGTTATACACCAAACCTGCTAGCATCACTTGACCCAATATTGACAACGTCAAATAGAACGTTTTGTGTCAAACCTGGCATCCACAAGGGCACGGACAAGACACAGAATGCAAAACTAGTATCATATCTGCATATTCTTGAAAGATTCCGTTCACTGTCTTTATTGTTCCTACAAACTTGCTAGCAGTTCTGCACTTTCGAGTGAGGGCAAAACTTCTGCTTCCAAATTTTGGTCTTGACCAAAATTTTGACACAGATATAAATTTCCTGACACCTTTGGTAACTTGTCCGTATTGTTGTGAGGACATTGTCAAGACATCCCACCTTTCTTAAAATCAATATGCAGAAATTTGTAGCAATGCCACAGGAAATGATTTTTCACACCTTTTTTCACATCTGATGCAGACAGTATATCCAAATGACATACTTTGCTTCTACCATCCTTCCTAATCTTGTCAGCGCTCTCGTGGATGCCAGCCAGCTCTTGCAGGTGAATGTTGCAGAAATGCAAGTGAGACACAAAAATGTCCTCACAACTGAAATAAGTCCCCAATTTGCATAACTGTATTTTATCACTTTGCATTTTTATCTGTCTGTTTGTACATGTGTGTGTGTCACGGGGAATCATATACCCAGTCTATTGGCACCCACTGCCGCTGGTGTTCTAATGCGTCGAGTGCCTGGCACAGTAGCTTACAGGACTCGCGCAGGTTGCTGTTGACGATGGAGAAGTCAAAGAAGTGACTGTAGGTCCTCTCGATGCGAGCACTCTCCTCCACAGTCTTCTGCAAGTCAACATCCTATGGGAGCAAAATACAGAATGGCAGGTGTTATTATTATGAAGGAATGACACGTACATAATGCAGCACTGAAAAGTGGTGTGAAGTTAATGATTTTTTATTCTGCTTTTTTAGACAGACTGATCTTTGAATGGCCTGAAAAATAATATGTTCTGAAATGCTTCAATTTCCCTTTCTTTTTTTTTGGGGGGGGGGGGGCATAGGTAATGTCTATAGAGATATCTGCTCACTGATTAGTTAAAAATATGATTTTCTGGTTTTCGACAATACCACATTTGTGAAAGAAAGATGAAAAATTATCTGATCAACCAACCTTTGGCTTTATCCCACTCAGCTATGTAGAAATATACACATTTCTTACAATATCTCAATAATGGTTGGAATATGCTGCCTGTGACATTGCATTATCTCCATGAACCTTGTGGAGAAGTTCAAGGCACTTGGTTGGGTCCCTGCCCAACTGAACCAGGTACGTCAGATTGATTCAACGCTCCATGTTTGTGTCAGCTCCAATTTCATGATGGGGCACAGAGTGAAAACAGTGAACAATAGTATGGCAGAATGTTGATGAGATGTTGTGCAACAAAGTGACAGGTGCGGTCGGTCAATTGTCATACTGTAGTGTCATAGGGGTGGTGTCAAAGTCTCATTCTTTTCTTGTCAAACGTCATACATGTACATTGGGTAAAGCAAAAGACTAGCCAATAATGGGATGGGAATCTTAGATGAAATCGGTTCAGTAACTTACCAACACTTGCTTGTCTGATGAGCTGGCTGCTTCATGTAACACTCTCAGCGTCTCGAGGTCCGGGGATGCAACAAAGACTACAAATGGCAAGAATTCACTATTTCTAAGAAGTTTTAAAGACTGCAAAGAGAGAAAAATAAAGAGAAAGAGAGATAAAAGTGCATTTAGATCAGAACAATTGCTTGACTATACTTCCAGGGTTCATACACTTGCACATTTTCAAAATTCCCTGACTATTCCATGGCTTTCCAGAACAGAAAACTCTAATTCCATGACCATTTTTACACATTTGAAGCATGTATCATCGAAACACCAGCGAGTTCCCAGTCAAGGGTCATTTTTAACCCCTTGGGCTCGATGCTATACAGCACTGTTGTTCATTGAGAGACGACGCGATTTGCACGTGTTTGACTTTGAAGGGAATATAAACCCATGTATTCTGATAAAATTCCTCTCACAATATTTATTTTCTTATTTTATACTGGTCAAAAATGTGTAATTTCGGGGACAGACGCATTAAGTAATGAAACTCCATCGTTTATCCAGTCTTTGACCGTAATTTTTGTCATATTTTCTGGGCTTCTGTAGAAGCCCGTCGTCTCTGAGTGTGCAATGTACTGGGCTTCTGTACAAGCCCGTCGTCCCCAAGGGGTTAAAATGTCTAAAATAAATGATTTTCCCTGACTTTTAGGGTTGCAAAGGGTTGGAAACTTTCCGGGAATTTTGGAAACTTTCCATGGAAAGTTTCGGGAATTTTCAATGGGCTGGAAATTTTGGGAATTTTGGGAATTTTCATATTTAGCATATTAAATGGAAAATTATTTTATTTTTGGAAAATTTCATCAGTATGTGTTGTATAGCACTTCTTCACGTGAATGAAATAGTTTTTACCTCTTTTTTGGCTTGCCTGAGCCTTTGATAAAGAGAAATGAGAGACTGTACACATTACACACGCGTGGAAGAGATGTACACTGTGAATGACATTATCTGATCCCACATTGTACTGTAAATGTGTGCAGTGCATCTACATGAAGTGAAAAATTCCACTAAAATGTGTATTTCATTGAGTGGACTTGTCCATCTTATTGCTACTCGTTCATGAAGTTTGAGTACATGTAAGAGTGCATCAGGCTGGTGTGTACATTAGATGCACGGATATTACGTACATGTTGTAAACAACAGCAAGTTATGGACTCAAGAACTGTTTATAAACAAACATAAATCGCTGTTTGACTTCTCCTTTCTTCTTTGTGTTAAAGACTACAGTAAATGATTTGATATGATATTTCTGATAGTAGATAAATAATTGTTTCATTTTTACACCCAAATGCTAAATGTATGAACTAAGCAAAGTTTCCGAAAGTTGCCGAAAATTCCCAATATTTCCGGAAAATTTCCGAAAATTCCCAAGGAAAGTTTCCACATTGAAAATTCCCAGGAATTTTGCAACCCTACTGACTTTCCAGAAGAAATTGATGAATTCCCTCACTTTCCCTGACTTTTTACTTCTGGAGAAGTATTTTCAAATTCCCTGACTTTCCGGAAATTCCCTGACCCATATGAACCCTGTACTTCATTAGTTGACCCACGATTATTCCATTGAACTACGCACATCAAGGAAAAAAAGCCTGAAATTCATAACAAAATTTCTTTAAAAACTCTGTCATGATGTACATGTACGCTTGGATGGCCAATAACTTTCGGTGATCAAATCAACATTTGCTCAAAGGAATGAAGTATATGACTACCAAATAAAAACAGATCATATAAATTTAGAAACAATGAATACTGGAAGTGAATCTTTGATTTCCTCCAGACTTTGTCATTATGGCATGAGAATTTAAAGCTACCCCCCCCCCTCCTCCCCCTCCCCATCCTCATCATTTTTCTTCCTCTTCTCTTTATTATTAGCATCATTTTTGTTAGTACTATCATTGCATTTTTTAATGACTTTCACTTTAACTACATAAACCAAATCTCCCAGAAAACTGGGCTTAATTTTATTGAACTGAAAAAGGCAAGACCACTGGGATCATTGGTAAAAAGATTTTCGAAGGTGGTCGGCAATGATAATCATTGTATTAATATTATCATCATTATCACCATCATTATCATCATCATCATCATCACCATTATCATCATCATGAATATTATCATTATCATCATCATCATTATCATTATCATCATCACTATTATCATTACTATTATTATTACTATTATTATTATTATCAAGTGATGTATTTTCTCTTCTATTCAACCTTACCAAGAAGAGAATGCAAGTATGTCTCATAGCAATAATTACTCTTGTATTCCTTACCTGAGGATTAACATCTAGAATACACATGAGGCCTTTCTTGTTGACCTCTCGGATGGAGTCAAAGGTCGTGCCATAGAGGTTATGGGCGTACTCTCCGTACTCCAGGAATCTATGATTCAGAATGTCTTTCTCCATCTCATCCTTGAGGCCGAAGTGGTAGTCGATTCCATCCTTCTCACCCTCCTTGGGAAGTCGAGACGTACCTATTTATGAAATAGGAGATGAGATGAGTGCGAATGTCCGACATTTACTCCGGCGACAATTCCTCCAACGATTATTTCATGCACTAACCCTAACCTCAACCATAACCCTGACTCTATTCTGAACTGGAAACCCAGTGGCAACCCTTACCCCAACTGATTGTCTTCTGAGATATTGTCACTAGAGCAATTGTCGCCTGGACAAATGTCGGATCACCAAGAGTGCAACACAAGCCTAAAGTTTCTTTGCATAAACTGAATGCATACCTCATCATTCAAGTCCATAGAGCCATTCACACTACCAGTGAAAAATCACAAGTTTATGGTAAAAGTTGCTAAGCAACTTCGCAAACACTCACTTGAACCATTGCAAGAAAAATCAGATGGGAAAGGCTTAACACACCTATTGCAAATGTGCATCATGGAGTCAAAAATTGCAAGTTTTCTTATGTGCAAAAATATCACAATTTTACGGTGCAGTGTGAATAGGAAAGTTAAAAACATCGCACATTTTAATGGCACAATTTTTCCCAAGAGAATGAGAATGGCCTTCATGTTAGTTTTGTTGTTTGTTTTCCTTGTATGTATCCTGTGCTACAAAGTTCAATGAATGTATGTTTGTGAACTTTTTAAAGACATAAATACAGATGAATTGAAATGAAATAATAACAAACATACAGCCTACTAACGTTTAACCTATCAACACAATATTCTAAATTAATTCTTGCATCACGATACATAAAAACAAGACCAAATCGGCAACTACTACTACTAGTGATATGATCATGTGTATGATGGTAATAAGCCAATAATAAAAACATGAGAACTTCTCGTATTTAGAGACTGTCGTTTCAAGTCATGTATTCCAAACCCCCCTATTGTATTAGTCGGCACAGTTATAAGAAAACAACACCCTCTCTGATCACTAATCCTTATGGCAGAACTGATGATTGTGTGTAAGCATTATCTCCAGATATCAAGCTAGGGTATCCAGGGGGTTTTTTTTTTGGGGGGGGGGGTTGAGGGGGTCTTCACTGCCTTTGTGACAGAATGCCATTATCTCACTCTGAAAGGTTGCTAAAGCAATTAACATAGTAGGATTGCCAAATCAAAGCAATGCCAAAACGAGAGTTTGTTTTCTAGTCGCAAATGATAGCGGATTTATTCATTTGGGAAAGTTTTTAAAGAAGTGTTTTTGTAAAGAGACAGCTGAACACCAGACAAACAATCAAAAACATAATGCCTCTGACACCTCCAGGGCAGAAGATAAAAACTCACTTGCAAGAGGGACCCCAAATCGGTTGGGGTCATGTTCGATGAGTTTATTCTTCAGTGTCCGTCTTCCCACTCCTTGTGCCCCCAGTAGGACTATTGTTTTGCGTAGAAATGGGGGCATGTCTTGCACTTCCTCATAAATCACGATGTCGCTCCTGTCAAATTGGTGGTTCTTCCTCGTCCCGTATTTTTCCCGCTTTTTCCTCTTCGATTTGACAAGACCACAGGCAACTGGTCGAGAAAAAAAGGGTATATGAATAGCTCAAATTAGTTATGTAATAATATCTGCACAGTTAAAACAAAACAGAATTTTTATTACAAAAATTAAAATGAATATTGAAAGGTCCACTATTAAGGTATAATGGGGGGAGCTCCCTCTTTTGAGTCAAAAAATAATATGGGGCACCAGTTTCTGCAACAATGAAGTGTACACAGCCTTGTTAGGGTGTTAAATACAACTTTCGTCTTCCTCTAGCCATCTACATGTACCGTATGTGTGATCAGTCTTCATAACAAAAGTATATAAAGAAAAAAAAATGGAGAAAAAATGGTGATTAGCATATTAAAAAGGGTATCTACATGTACCTTCATACTTCTTTGATCATTGCCTGTAATAGACATTTCAAATATCTGATGTCAAATTTTAATGATCCCCACATCATTAGTTCTATTATTATGCATCTCTAAGAATTGAATATTATTATTAATATTTATTTCTTTACCTTTTTCTTGCAGTTCAGAGTTTGGACTTGATCAGGGTATTATTTTGACGATTCACATAAACTAAAGCACTGTAACAAACAAACAAACAAACAAAAGTGGCACTTACCCAGTTCACTGGTGTATATATTTTGTGCTGGTACAAAAGCTCTCCTTTTCTCCTCCAATTCTTGACTTGGTATCAGGCCGGATTGGTCTTCTTTACCTACAACATAGGCCTGCAAGGATACCAAACGGCACATAGTAACTAACTGGCATACATTGCAGCCATAGAATAACTGCAAACAAATTCTTTATTAGCCCCAAGAGACTCCACATTCGCAACTTGATACAGATTCTCAATGACTCCATATCAAGCAGTGTGAAGGCTATGTGAACTAGAAATGTACCTTTCGGTGAAATGCTTGTGTTCCCCTTTCCGTGAATCCTCCTATGGGGTTTTCTGTTACCCATCTATAAAAGTTGGAAGTCAGAGACCACTGTCACTAAAAACTGTTTTTACCTAGAATGACCACCCATAAACCTCCACAGCAAGTTTGAATAAAATGGGACAAGAAATGAAGCTGGTAGAGTACATACAGGAAATATAACACGGCATCCTA
Source organism: Eucidaris tribuloides (assembly GCA_001188425.1). NCBI lineage: Eukaryota > Metazoa > Echinodermata > Echinoidea > Cidaroida > Cidaridae > Eucidaris > Eucidaris tribuloides. The sequence goes on from JZLH01S0619647.1 coordinate 9,041, forward strand.
TACAAGTTGGAACAATTACGTTCACAGGCAGACCATTGCGCTCCATTTTCTCCTATTCATTTGATTTTTTTGTGTAAAATAGACTCGAGGCGGACAGTCCCATGGACAAGTGATGTGCTGCATTTGCAATGACATATACATGTATTAAACAAAAAAGTCTTTCTCTCCAATTTACATTCCTGACTTGATTTCTTGATTTTTTTTCCCATCTTAGATCAAGAAATGTTTGGCACACTTGCTTTGTGATTGTTTTTTTTTCTATGTATCATATTATTGAATGACCTGTCAACAATCAAATTTGCATATCTTATTTCCTCCCAAAAAGTTGATAAAATATTTTTTTTCATATCTATCCCGTTAACAACTAAATTTTTATCTTATTTTATTCAATATTTATCAAAAAAAATAAATACTTGGATATTCATCGTAAGAAACATTTTGCCATGACAATTTCTTTGGGCTGTCAACATTGCACGATTTCTGTGCATGCCCTGTGCGACTTTGAAAGCCTGAAGCTATAACATTGCGAAAGACTCATTTAAAATATTGTCAAACTTAGCTATCTGACATATCTAACAGTGTTTGAAAGGACAAATAAACACCCTAGAACACAAAAGTTCAGACAGTTATGCATCACTTATAAAATATGTAAAGATAAAAATTGGCACGTGAATTATTCTTAGCCAATGAAATTTCTGCAACATAGCAGACTATGGGAGAAAACTGGATTGGTCGCTCAATGATTTTCACTTTTTAAAAGAACATGATTGTTTTGAACTGCAATTTTTGCAGAGCTTCATTTTGATGTAGTTCTCGGAGTGGCGTCTGGGTCATTGGATACATCGTGGTCGTTGACGCCCTTGATGCATCGCCAACATGTAATAAACGCTACAACCCAACAAATGACAATGAATCTTAAAGAAGACCCACTATAAGTGACATTGTGGAGCCCCCTTTTAAAAATGTCAAACTTTGGCTTTCTGACTATATCTGACAGTCGGTTTGAATCGGACAATAAACGCCTACCTGCATACAACCAAAACGTTCAGACAACTTATGCCCTGTCAGCTCGCCAAAGTTTTTCCAGACTAAATGAGACATGAATTATTGTCGCGATACAGAAATTCTGGCAACACAGCAGTCTATGGGAGAAACTGAATATGGTCAGTCAATGAATTTCAATTTTTACGCACATAATATTATTTTGAACTGGCATTTTTTTGCAGGGGGCTTTATTTTAGACTTATCCAGAGACATCTGGTAGCATGGGGGAATCAGTAGACACACGATTGTTTAATCGCTTTGATGCATTTAATGCAATGACGCTGTACAATCAGAAATACACTAGATGTATGAAATGCTATACAGTCTCAGATGCAACTTCGAATTTTTGCTCTTAATTATGTGTCAGGACTCGCACATGCTTGTGTCTTGTACAATGTAATGGGCAAGTATAAAGTGTCTAACACAGACCCAAATAAAATGACTTCCTCCATCCTTAGAAAGGGGGTGGCTTGTAGACCAGAGGCCAGTACATGTACTTCTACTCTTACAACCCTGCTGTCTTGATTCCCGAGCACAAACTCATCAGCTTGGATAGAGCTTCACTTCGCGATGCAGCTTCTAAAAAATCTGGGAGCGTTTCTGAGACGACAATTCTTTTTGGGAACAATTCTTGTATGCGCTCAAGTCTTTTAAGAGCCGGTGGCAAGCAGGTTTCCTTTGGAAATGCAAATTCGTGAACTTGTGTGTCTCATTTCCCCATGTGATAGTAATTCATTGAGTTGCAGTTGAACGCATTTGATTGGGCCTTTGGAACGCTTGGTGTTTTGTGGCATTTATGGTATCAATGAAAAAAAATATTATTCATTATTTAATGTATTTTCCATAATTTTCTTGGAACAAGTGCTTGTGGACGTCTTTCATTGCCCATTTGAAAGATCCACTCAAATCATTGTAGACAGATATTAAAAACGAAGTAAAATGAGCTAGATACAGGAAAGTTAATTGGCTACTGCCAAGTATGATAAATGAAAGATTTTACTTAACAGTCTTGTTTTTTTAAAGAGTGATTGTACTGAAATGATTGTAACACAGGCTTTCACCTTTTAATTATATTTCATTGACTGTGTTTTTCGCTTTTTTCAGCAGGGGGAAGGGGGATTTTTTCTCGTAAAATTTATTTCCCACTGCCTTGATTATCTATGATGGCTACTGCAGTATCTGGCCACTAAATTTCACATGCGTCTTCCAACTTTGAATGTTACACTCCTGTAAAGAAAGAATAATGATGTGAAACAAAAATTAAAATAATTAATTGAAACAAATAAAAATTACTTTTAGACGGTATTTTTTAGGCTTCTTTGAGTGTAGAAAGCTAAAAGGGTAATGCAGATGTAGATGCAGGGTTTGAAACGCCCGAGAATGGGTCATCATTTCGAGCTTAAGTAGTGCTTCAAATGGCAAATAAACACGGAATAACAAGCAGTTGTAAAATTATGCTGCCATGGTCAAGATACGCATGAAATGAACCATTTCTAACTGGCCCATTGAGTATACAAATAGCCTTGATCTACACACAGTAAGTTTCTAATGGGAGGTAAATGGGCATGGAGATCATCCGGTCAACTCTGATACTCAACAGATTTTCTTTTTTGAACGCACAATAAATATCAATTTGAAATTTCTTCGGTCTTCATTTTACAGCCTTATCAAGACCCGGTAGAACATGGAGGATTGACGTAGGCTCACAGGGTTTTTTTTTTAGCACCTGTGGTTATTCGTTTGAAGCCTGTGGCTTAAGAAATAATAGCACTTGTACATCACGCTGACAAGTTCACAAAAGGTGAGTGCCTCCTCTTCTGAGCAAAGGGTGCATCATCTGTATGTATAAATGTATGATGCAGCATTGATTAATGATCGAGAAATTCCAGGAGGTCCATAAACCACATTTCACCACATGATACCCATTTGGTCCACAGCCCCCTGCATTGCCCCCGTCCCGTCCGCAGGACATTGACTCCGTAGTCTGCCCACATTACATAGCAGAGATTTCATTTTGGATTTCCCTAATGCCCACGTCATTGCCTGATGGATCTCCAGTAGGACTGAATCAGGGTGAAGTATCGTGTGGTGGCCCAGGAACGGAGGTGAGTCTATGTACCGGTTTATGTGTTCATCATGGGTGCTCAGTAAGCGACTGCAAAATAATAATATACAAATATGATCCGTGATGACGAGAGTCTCTGGGTTGAAACTAGTGACGAGCCGATGGTTACGTGGACTGTACTATTTCCCCGAGGGGCAGCAGCCCCAAGGGAAATAGTTTATCAAGTCCGCACGTAACCGAGGCGTTCTGTGTTTCAGAAACAGAGACCTCTCAGGAATAAGATATATTTGTTTTATAATCCGTCATCGGTAACAGGAGAAATTAACAAAGAAAAAGGAAAAGGAAATGAAATGTACTTACGGTATACCCCTACGAGTAAGTGTGTGTCGCACAGCATATCAGGTGTGTGATATTTTACTTGCGGTACGGATAGGGGATACAATTCCATTAATGTATACTGTACTAGTGGTAGTCGAGTACCACATTTCATAAAAACCTATAAACACACTAATTTAAATCCTCATTCTTATTTTAAGCTATATCCTAACTCAATTTGAGCGAACTTAACCGCAGTGTTATATCTTAAGCTTTGGCCAAACTTCCCATAGACGGCGTAGCACGGCTATAATGTCTTGTCAGCAGAGCGGTCACAGACTCGGAAAAGTAGCGATACGGTACATGAATTTGTACACACAATTGATTCGGCTTTTGAATTTCAGCTCAATCTATTGTACTTGCTCCGACTATATAGTACTTTCAGAAGCGATATGTCTCCCAGGGCCTGCACTAGAATAGTAGTGTTTTATTTTCATCATGTGACATACTTTTGACCAACGTCAGAATTTCAAGAAACTACATGAGGATTAAAAACAGGTTAATACGAATATAGGCAACTCGAGACAATGCTTAGCCTATTTAACGCCCAGGTTCGGGTGCAAGGATATACAAAAGCAGAATTTTGAGTTAAACTTTTGATGTAGGGTGTACGGCAATGGTGGCAATACATTCTTGGCATTATGAGAATAATCCAATATGAATTTATAAATAGCAATGTCTTTAATAACTATTTTAAATTATCATCACTTGTGGCAATACACTATTATCCACAATTAGGCTTTGTGTGTGTGAATGTTGCATGAACAATAGCATTAATAATGATATGATTTCGGAGGCAAATTTATTTCCAAGCAACCCTAAAATAAATCAAAATTGAATTATATTAATAACGACATGTTGAAGTACAAGTAAACGAAAACGATTTCATCCCTTATCTGCGTTAACAGCAGCATATATTGCAAACAAACTGAGATAACAATATGAGAAGTAACTTGAAACCAATGTTGTCAGTCATGAGTGTAATACATATTATCGGCACATTGTGTGAGCACCACTAGTTCAGTAACACTCTAACATTCTTTCGCAGCAACACTTTTAGTTCTAAATAACAAAGTCAAGCACATCATGATTAATTATACTGTGTGACATAGCTACTGCTATTGCATCTCAGCACTTGCCGCTTGTTTTAATATCTGATTCAGCAAATATGCACACGTTATATGTGAAACATTAAGAATTTAGCAGAATCAATGATAGTGGCAATGTGGCATGTACAGTACTCACAATATGACTGAATAGCTGGTACACAGTGTAGTAGAGAACACACATATACTTTTTCAATAAACTTCTTACAGATGAACCGCCGAATCTATATCCTAGAAGATCCCAACTTTGGCAAAAAAAATAAATAAATTAATCAATTAATAAATCAGTTAATTAAAATTAATGAAAATTTTCAGAATACATTTAATACTCATATAACTTTTTTATGTAGTGAAATGATTAGTATCGCTTGTATGGTGAAATTGTATGTCTTTATATCATATGTTATTTAATTGAATTGTAAATGACTCATCGCAGATTCGCTGTAAAGCTGCTATGATTTTTGTTTTATATTTGACCATTGAATAATATATAAAATTACAATAAATCAATCAGAAGTAGCAACAACACAGCCAATACACACACACATACACACACACACGAGTGATAGGCGCGACTGAGAGGCAGGTGGTTATCCTGGTGGCTATCTGGAGTTCGTGAGTCAGTTCGAACACACACAATACATGTACAGAGCCAGTTTTCATAGCCCCGTCGGCGAAACTGTCGTGTCGCAGGGACAAAAATCTAAGTTTTAAATTGTGCTTTAAATCACTTGATTTATCATATAAGAATAAATCAGGGCTTCCTACAGTAATCAAAAGTAAACCTTGTTTAGGTAACACTACTTATCAATAAAATTGCAATCCTGCAGAATCCGCAGCCAGTTCAGCCCTGCGTCGTCTTCACAGCCAATAATGGAAGGTCCAACTCAGCAATCACATCAGAGGCCAGTCCCCACAGCTGTGCCATACGGCAACGGCTTGAGTTCTGTGTCCTTCTAGGGTGTCATGGGGCGCATAATAGACAAAGGAGGGGGTGTGAAACAGAAACAAGAAGAAAAAAGAAGAGGATGAAATTAGAAGAATTAGACTTAAAGAGAACACACAGTATAACTGGGTTGATGATGGAAAATTTTCAATCAAAATTTCACATTTCCATTATTTTCGCAGCTGAGAGTAATTACATTTTGCATTATAATTGTGGGACTAATTACTCATATGCAATAAAAGTTGAGGGAATTGGCAGTTTGAGTAACTGACGGAGTAGGCTCCGTTGTTGCTCTATGGGGTGTGTATGGCAACAATTAACATAGTCCCGCATGATAGATTTCTCTTGTTAGTACTTTGTCAACAGGGGGAATTTAGTGTAATCAGATACTGTAATGTCCAAACAGAAGTGTTCTGTTGTTTTCAAACGTAATTCGATCCTGTACTATAGTGACATTTTTAGAATACCATCTGTTCAAACAGAAGGTGAATAGGCATTGATATTAAAATGTTGTTGTTCTGGCAAGTAATCAACCAGATACTGTGTATTACTCTTTAAAGGTAACGGGTATCCCTCTTGCCTACGTACATGTAACATGTATCGTCGTCCAGAAACATACACTTTGGTTCATACGCTGCTTTAGGCAGTTGCTATCTACTAATCTAAGGAAATGCAGCGGGCACACAGGGCAAGTGTAAAATTGGGCGCCCCTTCCAAGCAATCGGAACAGAGGGGGCAAGTAATGAAATCGCTGGCCCATTGCCAACTGTTTTGCCGGTAGCATCAAGGGAGTTATTCATGGGAAAATTAATATATTCAAATGTCTTTTTTCCCCCCCCTTTTCTACCATTTTCTTCCGTTATTTCTTTCATTTTCCCCAGTTGGTTATTTCGTTCAAACTTTTGCCATTTGCACCCCTTGAAAGTGGCAACCAGGGCACGTGCCCCCTACGCCCCGCTGGATATCGGCCACAGTGGCTAATGAACGGCTCATGTGTACTGTATGGTGCAATTTGGAGAATCAATTAAATTGTAGAATTTTTAATCATGCATGAGATAATGCGGTATTTCATGGATTTTTGCAATGAAACTGCAAAAATTTATTTTCACATTCCTGAGTTGCACGCTACAAATTAAATGAAATTAGCAAAAAATGTTGTGAAATTATACAACAAAATCATGGCCTGCCATGTATACAGTACCCAGGATAAGCCCATTGTCTCTGATATAGTAATTCCTCCCACATACTAAATAACTGTGGTTCCCAAAATAAACAAGGGTAATTCGTATGAATGTTTGTTTTGGGCTGTCTAAAAGTTGCGTTCACAAAGGCAGTATTACCGGGCAATATCCTTTGGTCGGGTATAAGTCTGACGGTCATAAAAAATGCCATTGATCTCACGCAACAGCGTCCACATCGAGACGTGTCGGTATTAAACTTATACCCGACAAAACTTATGCCCACACGTTATACCGTTAATAGCCAGACAGGAAATGGATAGTAGTGTCAAGGGTGCTATCGGGTGGTAACCTCTGACCCAATGGCGTGAAATGTGAAGTGGTAAACAAATGAAGTTGTCTCGCAAAGAGTAAATTGCCGCTTATGCAGGTCGGAGTTATGTCCCGACAACAGTACACGTAGTTTGTTATTACCGGTATAACTTAATTACCAGCCTTATATTGGTCATTCTCGGATATAAATCGTCGGGTATCAAGTCGGCGCTATATCCGATAGAGTTATGCCCGGACAATTCGTTCAATACAGCAACTTTTATATGCCGACGCTGTATTATCGAGCATAAGTTATGCCCTAGTCACAAGCAACTATGTCCGATCGTGTGGACAGTGGCTTTATATCAGACAACTATAACCAAGCCCCAGGGTCATGGATTTGACAAGGTTAGAACTTACAACGACTGCAATCATTATTCGTTATCATCATAGAACATAATATGGGTCTACTATGATGTATGGTAAACGTGTACAATACATTACGCACCCACACAATTGGCTACATGTATGTTTGTCTTGCTTTTGTTGATGTTTTAGCAAAATTTTTCTACTTGTAAACAGAATACACGTACATGTAAAATTGGTTCTATTCAATAACACGCAACGTGAAATTACTTCCACTTTCCCTCAAAAGTGAGCAAATTTGAGGGTATGTGACTTTCGATCTATCCTGTCACATGCAGACGCAATTTTTCAAAACAAAGAGTTTCAGATCAAGCCAGAACAGCCGGAAATGCTTGAAGGATTTTTCTCAAGGGACTTATCACTTCACTTGCAGTTGACGTGTAACAACCATCAGCATTTAACCATCCAGATGCTTGTACAGATAATTGCTCACAATTACTCTGTGGGGCAGTGGCGCTGTTTGACAAAAATTAACCATGACATGGTTGTGTGAAATGCATGTGTTCATCTATCACTAACACGCTGTCCTGGCAAGTTTCCCCTTTTCGCCGGCCTTATTGGAAAATTAATAATTTTCTCCCCCTTGCGGCCCTGGGATATGGTTCCTGATCACATCTCTAGATGCAACTGCATAATGATCACATTTTTCTCATCGATGGAATGAAAAAAAACAATACATGTTCCACAAATCAAACGCTACCTTTACAAGTCAGGACGATTTATGAAATGTGTTGCCTAGCTACTGCTACTACAATTCTTTGAGATTGTCTGTTTTAGGCGTCATAGAGAAATAGTTTTGGTCAAAAAGTGTGCATCATTCTTTCAAATAAGAGTGACTGTTGGGCCAGGGAAGGCCTTAGACTTGCATCAAACGCCACGCAAAAAGCATTTGAATCGACATTTTTTTTTTCTTTTTTTTTTAATAATTCAGCAAGTGGAAATCAATATGTATTCAATTATGAGCATGATAAATGTTTTGAAGGCCCCAATATTTCTGTTTATTTATCAATGCTGGCTTAAAAAAACATATAAGATTTTCAGAGGGCAGGTAATTTTCAGGGCAGTACTACAATCTACATAAATATTGGTTTTCTAAAACAAAAACACACAAACCAACGCAAATACTATCATTTTCATATTTTTATCAAACTATATAGCCTTTAATGTGGTCACAATTTCTGGTGCTATTTGTGATTTTGAAAATTTTAATAACTCTTCACCTTGCAGAGGGATTGGCAAGTGACAAATGACATTTTACTTCATTTTATTTGAATCGCACCTAATGTAACCGGAGAAATTTTACAGTCAGACAAGTCCCGTCTTATGCTTAGAAATTTACATACATCCACCACAATTACTGTATACTGGTAACATTTGCATAATATTAGCAAGGCCTTTTATTTTGTCATTCAAAGGATGTGGCAACCTTAATGGGATGGTGCGTGCGTGTAAATCAGAGGAGAATGCCAAGAAACGCACAGACAGGTTTACAGATACTGTACATGTAATGACACCGCACCAGCGAGAGAAGAGACTCCAATGAGGACCTCAGCGCTTGCTCTCCACTCTCATAATATCATGCTATCATAACAAAATGTAGCATAATGACAATGTACAGTGTAAAGACAGTAATTCTCCGTTCAAAAAAAGGTGCCTTTTCCGTAACAAATTAGAATTCTGTTTCAACTTGGCTTCAATGACAAAATGGAAAAATTCATTTGGGCCATCCTATTTTATGCTGAACATGTATGAAAAGCAGGTGATAATTTCCAGTTATACAGTCAGTTTTGAATAAAATTTACATCATTGTTTTGCAACGTTTTCTAATTTCTGTTATCAATTTCAATGATTTTTTTTCACAAGAGAACATTTGGAGATAAAAACAGTTTTTTTTTTTGATTTTCAGTTTTGAAAAACTGCACTTTCCATTTGCAAGTGGTCATTTCCGGGATTTACATCCGTTTTTCCACAATCGCAGAAAATCACTGTCCAAGGCTAACAGTGAATGAACAAATCTTGACAGTGGAACATTTCCCATTGTCATGTTGACAAATATATTCATATTTTCTGGGTAACATAAGACTGTTGCTTATAAGCCTATAGGATTGTCTGTATCCTCTGTCAAAGTAATTGTCTCTTTTGTCCATGTACTGTATGTGAAATTCACCGCTTCGCAGAAAGAAAAGTTTTGCTTGTTGTGTACGGTATTGGGCAAGATTCGCTCTTTTGCATGTACATGTAAATTGTATTATTTTGTTACTACAGTAATAAGTCTTAAAGTGATAGGCTAAGCATTGTGGAAGCTTGCAATTTAAAAATTGTCAAAACTTTGATTCTGAGCTACATAGTAGTGTTCAAATGGACAAATAAATCACACTAGAATACAAAAAAGTTGGAAGTTAACACTGGCAATGGGCAAATTTATACATGAATAACAATTAATACTATCGGGTACTCGGGGCGAGTAGAAATGGCGCCAGATGTACATGTACCACAGTAAGTCCATGGAAGAAATGGGCAGGTGAATCGCGGGCAACTTACGAGTTTTCCGCTTTTTTAAACACTAATCAATTTTGAAAATACAATTTTTTTTTGCAGGGCTTCATTTTTAGTAGCCTTATCAAAGACACTGGAAAGCGATGGAAATCATGTAGCTCAGGATTTTATTAAAACTGTGTTAAATATTAGCTAGTACCTTTAATACATAAAATTTACAAAACAATATTATGTACATCGTTTTGGCACCGTTTGTGTGCTTTTTGATCAACTTTCCTTTTTATTTTCTGTTATAAATTTCATGTGATTCTTTTTCAAAAAGTGAAAATTTGGAGGTGATAAAAACAGGTTTTTTGTGATTTTTCCATTTGAAAACTCAGTTTTCCATTTGAAGTGTCATTTCCGGATTTTACATCCGTTTTTCCAAGCATCGCAGAAAATCACTGTCCTAGCTAACAGTGAATGAACAATCTTGAAGAGGTGACATTTCGCCCATTGTCCATGTTGACATATATCATATTTTGCTGGGTACATAGAGACTGTTGCTTATAAAGCCATAGAATTGGCTATCGCTCTGTCAAAGTAAATTGTCTGCTTTTTGTCCATGTACTGTAGTGAATTTGTGAAATACACGCTCCAGAAGAAAAGGCTTGCTGAGTGTACAGTATTAGGGCAAGATTCCTTCCTTGTGGATTGTATTATTTTGTTGCCGATACTTCTTAAAAGCATTTCGTATACCTGCCAAAATGGAGTTACATGGGTCTCTGGATTAAAAAGCACTAGCCCCCCCCCCCTCGACAAAGTTCGCGACCATTCCGCCATGCAAACTTTTTTGACTGCGTCGCTCACTGACTTTTTACTTTCAAGTCTTGCGCATCATTTGAGACCAAATTCGCAACGTCCGGGTACGCGGTTCCGAAGTTACGCAACTTTTCATACTTGCATGTCACACCAAAAATCGCTCAAAAACATGAAATCGTGTGTTATTTCAATGCAAATTGTGTTTTCAGCCCAAATTCATAAATGTATGATTATTTTTACTTTTACTGATTGAAATTAACTAATTTTATGCTGTTTGTGATCGCAAAAGTGTCCCCCGACAAATTTCGTCGAAAAAACAATAAAAACCAAAACGTCGAAAAAACAAAGAAATACATAAGAAATTCATGAAACAATAAATTACATAAGAAATTAATTCTGATTCAGCAATTCTTTGATAGATAATTGTTAGAAATGTCAGAAAAAATATCACCAAAAATTAGCATTCTGTGAGCTGTTTAAAGTGAGTTATAGGCAAAAATATGATTTTATACATAAATTTGCATAATTAATTACTTTAAAAATAGAAGATAAATATTTTTCAAAAATCTAACTATACAGTCTTGGAGATTACATCCAGCTCTATGTACGTGCAAATTTTCGCGGCGATCGCGCGATCCGCGGCCGAGATCTGAAGGGGGGGGGGCAATTTCAAAAAAGCCCGGGCTAATTAGGGTTAAACCCTGCGCCCCTCCCCTTACCCCCATAATTATTTCTTTTTATGTTTTCACTCACCTGCCACCAATCAATGTCATCTCTCTCAACCACACACAGAATGTCCCCTCTCCTGAAACGCAGGCCTATTTCTTGACAAGGTAATAAGGTGTCTTTGGATGGGTCATAGTCGAAGAAGGCGCGTACATAGACCTAAAATGGATGTAGAGAGAATAAGGGAGAAAAATGGATCAATAACAGTCTTCGAAGGCAATGTGTTGATTTGCATATTAAACTGTTTTGCCTCAGATTAAATCCAAGTAAAGAAAGGTACACAAAAATGCAGTTTTCAAAATTAGGAACGAACCCCACCATAGGATGAATAGCACAGGTGGTGGAGCACTGGACTTGATATTCAGGTCGTTGGTTGGAAACCTGCTTTAGCCAAATTTTCTTTGCTGCTTTCATTATTAATAAATTTGTGTCCCAGTCAGTTTTCTTTCTATTTAATGTAAAATTTAAGATTCATACATTTATTTGTAAAATTTTAAAATACTGTACATGTAAACATAATAAAACATTTTAAATTGGGCTGTTGCTCCAGTTGTGTTTTGTACATGTAATGGTAGCCTAGGTTTCAGGCACTGGATATATGTTTCACCCTCTTGATTTTGAATTTGGTGGAGTCCAATAATAGTGAAGATTGCTTGAAAAATTGTTCAACTGATCTGGTGCGAGTTTTTGACTTCATAAGCTTTTTACTGAATGATACACAAATCATGTCTGACAGTCAGACTAGTTTCACAGCAGTGTATAATTCAATTTCAGTGAATGACATTAAGGTGGTGCATTCTGTTTGAATTTTATCAGCGCTTGTTTCACAAAACCTGATTTTCAGCCTCGGTGCATTTGGGAGAGGTGAGGATTTATGTAACTTGTTACATTATAAATGATTTGAGTTTTATATTGTCAATAAGTTCATTTCAGGGTGTGCAAATCATGGACATAAGCTTAACCTGTTGGAGACTAAGTACAAGATATATCGGGTTGGGAGCTATGGAAAATGTGTGTTGTAGCGAAATTAAATCGTCTCCAACAGGTTTAAGACCCCAGGGGCCTGATTCATAAAGCTGTTTGTAAAGTTACGCACGACTTTATGAACGAATCAAATATGAAGCGCCAAATAGGATACCAAAAGTTTTTTATGGCATTTTAAGAGAGTATGATTCATGTCAATTAAATTTTGCCCCAAAGTAAAGTTTGCATTAAAATACTTGTTAAATGGTTGTTAAGAGTAAGAATGTTAATCTATGTTTGCACATTTGAACATTAGCAGGTTTAATTTCAATAGTTTGAGAATCTCATTTGGCTTGCCATATTACAAGTCGTTCATAAATTCATGCGTAACTTACGAACAGCTTTATGAAACAGGCCTTCGGGCTTCTGTGTCTTTGTTACTTACAGGGGGTACGAGAATACAATCTTGGTAGCTGGGGCGTATTTTTTGCCCCAAAGTAAAGTTTGCATTAAAATACTTGTTAAATGGTTGTTAAGAGTAAGAATGTTAATCTATGTTTGCATATTTGAACATTAGCAGGTTTAATTTCAATAGTTTGAGAATCTCATTTGGCTTGCCATATTACAAGTCGTTCATAAATTCATGCGTAACATACGAACAGCTTTATGAAACAGGCCTTCGGGCTTCGGTGTCTTTGTTACTTACAGGGGGTAAGAGAATACAATCTTGGTAGCTGGGGCGTATTTTCAGTGTGACTCTGCCTTCAGCATTTTTGATGTGTTCTCGGAGTGCGTCTGGGTCATTGGATACATCGTGGTCGTTGACCTCTTGGATGACATCGCCAACATGTAATAAACCTACAACAACAACAAATGACAAATGAAATCTTAAAGACACTATATGACATTGTGGAAGCCCCATTTTAAAAATGTCAAACTTTGCTTTCTGACATATCTGACAGTGTTTGAATGGACAAATAAAAGTCACTAACCCTGCTACAACCGAAACGTTCAGACATTTGCTGTCACTCAAAAGTTTTTACAGATAAAATGAGACATGAATTATTGTCAGCATACAGAAATTCTGCAACACAGCAGTCTATGGGAGAAAACTGAAATGGTCACTCAATGATTTTCAATTTTTAAAGCACATAATGATTATTTTGAACTGCATTTTTTTCAGGGCTTTATTTTAGACCTTATCAGAGACATTGGTAGCATGGGGGAATCATGTAGCACAGATTTGTTTAATGCCTTTGATGCATTTAATCAATGACCTGTACATCAGAAATACACTAGATGTTGAAATGCTATACAGTCTTCAGATCAACTTCCAATTTTTGCTCTTAATTATGTGTCAGGTCGCACATGCTTGTGTCTTGTACAAAATGTATGCAAGATATAAAGTGTCTACAAGACCCAAATAAAATGCTTCCTCCATCCTTAGAAAGGGGGTGGCTTGTGACCAGAGCCAGTACATGTACTTCTACTTACAACCCTGCTGTCTTGATTCCAGCAGCACAAACTCATCAGCTGGATAGAAGCTTCATTCACACAGCTTCTAAAATCTGGAACCGTTTCTGAGACCAAATTTTTTTGGGAACAATTTCTTGTATGCGGCTCAAGTCTTTTAAGAGCCGTGTGCACAGGTTTCCTTTGGAAAATGGCAATTCGTAACTTGTGTGTCTCATTTCCCCCATTGATAGTAATTACATTGAGTTGCATTGAACCATTTGATTGGCCTTCTGGAACCTTGGTGTTTTGTGCATTTTGTATACATGAAAAAAAATTTATTCATTATTTAATTATTTTCCATAATTTTCTTGGAACAGGTGCTTGTGACTTTCATTCCATTTTGATAAGATCCACTCAAATATTGTAACAGTATTAAAAAACCAAGTAAAATGAGTAGATACAGAAAGTTAATTGCTACTCCAAGTATGATAAATGAAAGATGTTACTTACAGTCATTGTTTTTTAAAGAGTGATTGTACTGAAATGGATTGTAACACAGGCTTCACCTTTTCAATTATATTTCATTGACTGTGTTTTCCTTTTTTTCAGAGGGGGAAGGGGGGATTTTTTCTTCGTAAAATTTATTTCTCCACTTGCCTTGTTTATCTATGATGCTACCATGCAGTATTCTGGCCACTACAATTTCATCGTCTTCCACTTTGAATGTTACACCCTGTAAAGAAAAGAAAATGTGTGAAACAAGAAATTAAAATAATTAATGAAACAAATAAAAAATTACTTTTTAGACGGTATTTTTTAGGCTTCTTTGAGGTGTCAGAAAGCAAAAGGGTAATGCAGATGTAGATGCAGGGTTTGAACCCCGAGAATGGGTCATCATTGAGCTAAGTAGTGCTTAAATGGACAAATAAACACGGAATACAACAGTATGTAAAATTATGCTGCCATTGTCAAGATACGCATGAATGAACCATTTCTACTGCCTTGGAGTATAAAATAGCCTTGATCTACACACAGTAAGTCTATGGGAGGAAATGGGCATGGAGAATCCGGTCAACCTGAGTACTCAAAGATTTTCACTTTTTTAAAGCACGAATAAATAATCATTTTGAAATTTCTTCAGGTCTTCATTTTTACACCTTATCAAAGACGTGTAGAACATGGAGGATTACGTAGCTCAAGGGTTTTTTTTTTACACTGTGGTTATTGTTAGCCTGTGGCTTAAGAAATAATACACTTGTACATCACTGACAAAGTTCACAAAATGGTGAGTCTCCTCTTCTGACAAAGGGGTGCATCATTGTAGTACATAAATGTATGATGCACATTGATTAAATGATCGAGAATTCCAGAGGTCCATAAACCACATTTCACCACATTGATAGCCCATTTGGTCCACAGCCCTCATTGCCCCCGTCCCTCCCAGGACATTGACTCCCCACATTACATACCAGAGATTCATCTTTGGATTTCCTAATGCCCACCATCCTGATGGCATCTCCAGTAGGACTGAACTCAGGGGTGAAGTACTCCGTGTGGTGGTCCAGGAACGGAGGTGAGTCTAGGTTACCGGTTGCTATGTCATCATGGGTGCTCAGTAACGACTGCAATAATAATATACAAATATATCCTGATACGAGAGTCTCTGGTTGAAACTATGACGAGCCCGAGGTTACGTGGACTGTACTATTTTCCCCGAGGGGCACAGCCCCAAGGGAAAATAGTTTACAGTCCACGTAACCGAGGGCGTTCTGGTTTCAAACAGAGACTCTCAGGAAAAGATATATTTGTTTTATATCCGTCATCGAGTTAACAGGGAAATTACACAAAGAAAAAAAAAGGAAAATGAAATGTACTTACGGTAACCCCTACGAGTAAGTGTGTGTCGCACAGCATACAGGTGCGTGATATTTTTACTTGCGGTACGGATAGGGATACAATTCCATTAATGTATACTCTAGTTAGTCGAGTACCAATTTCATAAACCTATAAAACACTAATTTAATCCTCATTCTTATTTTAACTATAATCCTAACTCAAATTTGACGAACTTAACCCAGTGTTATTCTTAAACTTTGCCAAACTTCCATACGGGCGTAGCACGCTATAATGTCTTTCACACGCACGGAAAAAAGTAGCGTACGGTACATGAATTTGTACACACAATTGATTCGGCTTTTGAATTCAGCTCAAATCTATTGTACTCTCCGACTACTATAGTACTTTCAGAACGATTGTCTCCCAGCCTCACAGAATAGTGTGTTTATTTTTCATCATGTGACATACTTTTGACCAACCAGAATTCAAGAAACTTACAATGAAGGATATAAAACAGGTTAATACGAATATAGCAAACTCGAACAATGCTACCCTATTTAACCCAGTTCGGTGCAAGGAATACAAAAGCAAGAATTTTGAGTTAACTTTTGATGTAGGGTGTACATGTGGCAATACATTCTTGCATTATAAATAATCCAATGAATTTAAATAGCAATTCTTTAATACTAACTTTTAAATTATCATTCAACCTTGTGCAATACACTATTATCATGCTTTGTGTGTTGATGTTGCATGAACACATAGCATTAAAATATATGTTTCGGAGCAAATTTATTTCCAACAAACCCTAAAATAAATCAAATTGAATTTATATTAATAACGACATTTTGAGTACAGTAGACGAAACGATTTCATCCCTTATCTGCTTAACACAGCATTTGCATACAAACTGAGTAACAATATGAGAGTAAACTTGAAACCATGTTGTCACATGATGTAAACATTTATCACATTGTGTGACAACTAGTTTCAAGTACACTCTCACATTCTTTCCAGCAACCTTTTCAGTTCTAATAACAAAGTCAACACTCATTTAATTATCACTGTGTACATACTTGCTATTGATTACACTTCCCTTGTTTTAATCTGATCAGCAAATATCACACTTATATGTAAACATTAAGATTACAGAACAATGATAGTGGGCAATGTGCATGTACAGTACTCACAATAATGACTGAATACTGTACACAGTGTAGTAGAAACACACAATATTTTTCAATAAACTTCTTACAATGAACCCGAATCTTATCCTAAGATCCCAACTTTGGCAAAAATAAATAAATAAATTAATCAATTAATAAATCAGTTAATTAATAATTAATGAAAATTTTCAGAATACATTTTAATCACTCATATAACTTTTTATGTAGTAAATTGATTTAGATCGCTTGTATGTGAAATTGTATGTCTTTATATCATATGTTATTAATTGAATTGTAAATCTCATCGCAATTCAGCTGTAAAGCTGCTATGATTTTTGTTTTTATATATACCATTGAATAATAATAAAATACATAAATCAATCAGAAGTAGCACACACACACACACACACACGAGTGATAGGCGCGACTGAGAGGCAGGTGGTTATCCTGGTGGCTATCTGGAGTTCGTGAGTCAGTTCGAACACACACAATACATGTACAGAGCCAGTTTCATAGCCCCTCGCGAAACTTCGTTCGGCAGGGACAAAAATCAAGTTTTAAATTGTGCTTTAAATCACTTGATTTACATATAAGAAAATCGGGCTTCCTACAGTATCAAAAAGTAAACCTTGTTTAGGTTAACCTACTTACAATAAAATTCAAATCCTGCAGAATCCGCAGCCAGTTCAGCCTGCGTCGTCTTCACAGCCAATAATGGAGGTCAACTCAGCAATCACATCAGAGGCCAGTCCCACACTGTCCATACGGCACGGCTTGAGTTCTGTGTCTTCTAGGGTGTCATGGGCCTAATAGACAACAGGAGGGGGTGTGAAACAGAAACAAGAGAAAAAAGAAGAGGATGAAATTAGAATTACAGACTTAAAGAGAACACACAGTATACTGGTTGATGATGGAAAATTTTTCATCAAAATTTCACATTTCCATATTTTCCAGCTGAGAGTAAATTACATTTGCATTATAATGTGGGACTAATTCACTTCATATGCAATAAAAAGTTGAGGAATTGGCAGTTTGAGTACCTGACGGAGTAGGCTCCGTTGTTGCTGTGTGTATGGCAACAATTAACATAGTCCCGCATATAGATTTCTGTGTTAGTACTTTGTCAACAGTGGGGATTTGTGTAACAGATACTGTATGTCCAAAACGAAGTGTTCTGTTGTTTTCAACTAATCTCTCCTGTACTATAGTGACATTTTTAGAATACCATCTGTTCACAGAAGGTTTGAAAGCATTTGATATTAAAATGTTGTTGTTCTGCAAGTAATCAACCAGTACTGTGTATTCTCTTTAAAGGTAGGGTATCCCTCTTGCCTACGTACATGTACATGTATCTCCAGAAAACATCACTTTGGTTCATACGCTGCTTATGCAGTGGCGTATCTACTATCTAGGAAATGCAGCGCCCAGGGCAAGTGCTAAAATTGCGCCCCTTCCAACAATCGAAACAGGGGGGCAAGTAATGAAATCGCGCCCTTTCCAACTGTTTTTGGCCGGTAGCATCAAGAGTTATTCATGAAATTAATATTTCAATGTCTTTTTTCCTCCCCCTTTTCTACCAGTTTCTTCCCTTTTTCTTCATTTTCCCTTGTTTTTCTTCAAACTTTTGCCTTTTTGCACCCCCTTGAAAGTGGCACCCAGGGCACGTGCCCCCCTTACCCCCCGCTGGATACGCCACTGTGCTAATGAAGGCCATGTGTACATGTATGTGCAATTTGGAGATCAATTAAATGTAGAATTTTAATCATGCATGATAATGCGGTATTTTCATGATTTTTGCAATGAAACTGCAAAATTTTTCACTTCCTGATTCACCTACAAATTAAATGAAATTACAAAAATGTTGTGAAATTATACACAAAATTATGGCCTGCATGTATACAGTACACCAGGATAAGCCCATTGTCTCTGATATTAGTAATTCCCACATACTAAATAACATGTGGTTCCCAAAATAAACAGGGTAATTGTATGATGTTTGTTTGCTGTCTAAAGTTGCGTTCACAAAGGCAGTTATTACCGGGCATATCTTTGTCGGGTATAAGTCTGACGTCATAAAAAAATTCCATTGATCCACCAACGCGTCCACACGTGTCGGTATTAACACTTATACCCGACAAAACTTATGCCCGACACGTTATAACCGTTAATAGCAGACAGGAAATGATGTAGTCAAGGTGCTATCGGGTGGTAACCTCTGACCCAAATTGCGTGAAATGTGAATTGGTAAACAATGAAGTTGTCTTCGCAAAGAGTAATTGCCCTTTTCAGGTCGGAGTTATGTCCGACAACAGTCCACACGTATTTTGTTATTACCGGGTATAACTTATTACCGGCTTATATCTGGTCTTCTTCGGATATAAATCGTCGGGTATAAGTCGCGCTATATCCGATAGAGTTATGCCCGACAATCGTTCATACAGCAACTTTATATCCGACGCTATTACCGACATAAGTTATGCCCAGTCACAAGCAACTTATGTCCGATCGTGTGGACATGGCTTTATATCAGGGAACTAACTATAACCAAGCCCCAGGGTCATGGATTTGACAAGGTTAAACTTACAACACTGCATCATTATTATTATCATCTAGAACATAATATGAGGGTCTACTATGCATGTATGGTAAACGTGTACAATACATTACGCACCCACACAATGGCTACATGTATGTTTGTCTTGCTTTTGTTGAAGTGTTACAAATTTTTCTACTTGTAAACTAGAATACACGTACATGTAAATTGTTCTATTCAAATAACATCGCACTGAATTACTTCCACTTTCCCTCAAAGTGACAAATTTGAGGGTATGTGACTTTCATACTATCCCTGTCACATGCAGACACGCATTTTCTACAAAACAAAGAGTTTCAGATCAAGCTCATGAACAGCCGGAAATGCTTGAAGGATTTTTCTTCAAGGGACTTTCATCTGTCACTTGCAGTTGACTGTAACAACCATCGCATTTAACCACAGATCTTGTACAGTAATTGCTCACAAATTACTCTGCTGCAGTGCCGCTGTTGACAAATTACCATGACATGTTGTGTAAATGCATGTGTTCACTATCACTAACACGCTGTCTGGCAAGTTTTCCCCGTTTTCCCCGGCTTATTGGAAAATTAATAATTTCCTCCCCCTTGTCGGCCCTGGGGATATGGTTCCTGATCACATCTCTAGATCAACTCACATTTTCTCATGATGGAATGAAAAAAAACATACATGTTCACAAAATCAAACCTACTTTACAAGTCAGGCCGATTTATTGAAATTGTGTTCTCTACTACAATTTTCTTTGAGATTGTCTGTTTTAGCGTCAGAGAATAGTTTTGGTCAAAAATGTGTCATCATTCTTTCATAGAGTATGGCACTGTTGGGCCAGAAGGCCTTAGACTTCATCAAACCCACCAAAAAGCATTTGGAATGACATTTTTTTTCTTTTTTTTAATAATCAGCAAGTGGAAATCAATATGTATTCAAATATGCCATGGCAATAAATGTTGAAGGCCCCCAATATTTCTGTTATTTATCAATTGCTAAAAAAACATATAAGATTTTCAGAGCAGGTAATTTTCAGGGCAGTACTACATCTACATAAATATTGGTTTTTCTAAAAACAAAACACACAAACCAACCAAAACTTCATTTTTCACTATTTTATCCAAACTATATAGCCTTTAATGTGGTCACAATTTCTGGTCTATTTGTGATTTTGAATTTATAACTCTTCACTTGGCAACTTGGCAAGTGACAAATGACATTTACTCAATTTTATTTTGAATCGCACCTACATGTACCAGAAATTTTACAGTCAACAAGTCCCGTCTTATGCTAGAATTTACATACATCCACCACAATTACTGTATACTGTAACATTTGCATAATATTACAAGCCTTTTATTTGTCATTCAAAGGGATGTGGCAACTTATGGATGGCTGCATCGTGTAATCAGAGGAGAATGCCAAGAAACCACATGACAGGTTTACAATTACTGTACATGTACATTTATCACACCCCAACAGCAGACCTTCACGCTTGCTCTCACTCTCATTATCATGCTATTCATACAAATGTACATAATGACAATGTACAGTGTAAAGACAGTAATTCTCCGTTCAAAAAAAGGCCTTTTCCGTAACAAATCTAGAATTCTGTTTTCAACTTGCTTCAATGAAAAATGGAAAAATTCATTTTGCCATCTATTTTATGCTGAACATGTATGAAACAGTGATAATTCCAGTTAATACAGTCAGTGCATAAAATTTACATCATTGTTTTGGCAACGTTTTTCTAATTTCTGTTATCAATTTCATGATTTTTTTTCACAAAGAGAAAATTTGGAGATAAAAACAGTTTTTTTTTTGATTTTCAGTTTGAAAACTCACTTTCCATTTCAAGTGGTCATTTCCGGGATTTACATCCGTTTTCCACAATCGCAGAAAATCACTGTCCAAGCTAACAGTGAATGAACAAATCTTGACAGATGTGACATTTCCCCATTGTCCATTTGACAAATATATTCATATTTTCTGGGTACATAAGACTGTTGCTTATAAAGCCATAGGATTGCTATCCTCTGTTCAAAGTAATTGTCTCTGTTTGTCCATGTACTGTATGTGAAATCACCGCTCCAGAAGAAAAGTTTGCTTGGGTGTACGGTATTAGGGCAAGATTCCTCTTTGCAATGTACATGTAATTGTATTATTTTGTTACTACAGTATAAGTCTTAAAGTGATAGGCTAACATTGTGGAGCTTCAATTTAAAAATTGTCAAACTTTGATTTCTGAGCTACATAGTAGTGTTCAAATGGACAAATAAACACACTAGAATACAAAAGTTTGGAAAGTTACACTGCCAATGGCAAATTATACATGAATAAACAATTAATACTCGGGGCGAGTAGAAAATGGCCCAGATGTACATGTACACACAGTAAGTCCATGGGAAGAAATGGGCAGGTGAATCCGGGCAACTTACGAGTTTCCCTTTTTTAAAGCACTAATCATTTTGAAATACAATTTTTTTTCAGGGCTTCATTTTTAGACCTTATCAAAGACACTGGAAGCATGGGAAATCATGTAGCTCAGATTTTTTAAACTGTGTTAAATATTAGCTAGTACCTTTAATACATAAAATTTACAACAAATATTATGTACATCGTTTTGGCACCGTTTGTGTGCTTTTTGTCAACTTTCTTTTTATTTCTGTTATAAATTTCATGATTCTTTTTTTCAAAAAGTGAAAATTTGGAGATAAAAACAGGTTTTTTGTGATTTTCCATTTGAAAACTCAGTTTCCATTTGAAGTGGTCATTTCCGGGATTTACATCCGTTTTCCACTATCGCAGAAAATCACTGTCCTAGCTAACAGTGAATGAACAATCTTGACAGAGGTGACATTTCCCCATTGTCCATTTGACAAATATATTCATATTTTCTGGGTACATAGAGACTGTTGCTTATAAAGCCATAGAATTGCTATCCTCTGTTCAAAGTAATTGTCTCTTTTTGTCCATGTACTGTATGTGAATTTGTGAAATCACCGCTCCAGAAGAAAAGCTTGCTTGAGTGTACAGTATTAGGGCAAGATTCCTCCTTGTGATTGTATTATTTTGTTGCCATACTTCTTAAACATTTTCGTATACTGCCAAAATGGAGTTACATGGTCTCTGGATTAAAAACATATTATAATCATTTGTGGTAAAGACCCGTTTAAAAAAATGGTCAAACTTTGCTATCTGACAGATCTGACAGTGTTTGAATGGATAAATAAAAACCCAAGAACACAAAAGTTCAGACAGTTATGTTGTCACTGGTAAAATAAAACTGGCACATGAATTATTCTTGGCCGATAGAAAAATCTGCAACACAGCAGTCTATGGGGAAAAACTGGAATGGTCTCTCAATGATTTTTACTTTTTTAAAGCACTTAATGATCATTTTGAACATTTTTTCAGGGCTTCATTTTTAGACCTAATCAAAGACACTACTAGCATAGGGAATCATGCAGCTCACTTTTTTTAAAATGGAAACATTGTTATACAGTGCCTTTAAGTCCGGACTTATTCCACCTTGAAGGGCAAGTACATGTACGAAAATAATGACAATTTTTGTTCCAGATTCAATCCGGAGTCCAAGAAGAGGGTTACAAGAGGAATAACTCCAGACCGGAAGTGTGTTAGCAGATTATTGCTGTCATCTCACTAGATTCCACAAAATTGTGTGAAAACCATGGACACTAAATATGCAAATACCAGCTGCCATGTATAAATATGAGGGTATAAGTGTGAATTTGGTTCGAATCAAATGCCTATCAACTTACTCCAAACTTAGTACATACTACGCTTTGGCTGTAAGTATGAAAGCAGTTACTGTATTAATGCACCCACCCCCAGCTGAGCCAGGATTTTTTTTTTTTTGTACTGTAATTTAGAATTCATGAATAAAACAATAAGAAAGGGTTCTACTTTGGTATTAAACAAGAAACCTTTAATAAATTTGGTGTCAGTATTACAGTACTGGTTTGGAGAAAGGGGTGGAAAGAACTGTCTCTTGCCAATGCGAAGTATTAGTTAACACATGTACGCCTACATATATGTGTACTCTAAAGTCTGAATAGCCTCCAGAAATTGAATTCACATTTGAATGATAAACCATAATCGCATCACCCTTTGATTAATGGAAATGACTTTGCATGTGTAACCAAGCAAATGGAATAATTTAATGAATTTGCTTTTAAGCAGATTAGAAGATCTTTCATGTTTTATTCATGGCCAGTATCATCAGTATCTTGTCATGATATTATCACTTAATTAAAACAACATTGTAAACACTGTTGCTGCACTTCAATTGACAAATCGCTTTAATCATCAGACAACTAATGGAGCTTAACAAGTACACTACATGTACATGATGTTGCTAGCAACTTCTGTGACAAACAGCTCTCCATGATATAATGAAAACCATATTAAAGGTACATGTACTATGTGCATCTACTTTTGGTGAATGGTAAAAAAATGAAATTCTTTGCAATTATGTCTTTTAGGATAAGCCGTACTGGTAAAGGCAGTGGAGGCTCATTTGCAAACATCCCTGCAGACCAGCGAAAGATAAACCCAGGGCCCTAGGCCCATTGCGATGACAGGCGGCACGTCTGTGCGAAGATTTGGGGGCTCAGGGGTGGATTGGCCGCGCCGCCCTCGCAGGACGCTTCTGGGAAAGTGCAAAAGGGGAAAAAGCGAAAGCGCCGTAGTGCGTACCGTTCTAAGTGGTAGATTTTTCTCGCCTGAGAAAAAAAAAAAAATCAAATCTGAGTCGTAAGCGGTCACTATAGATTCCACTTAGATATACCAGTTAATTGAGTTTCTAGCACTATATTTTGCTAAAGGTTCCCAGAACGCTATCTGATTGCGAATTCGCATTGTATTTAGCACAATGTCTAATTTCGAGGTGCATTCAAAAGATGATCCCTGGCTTAAATGATCTACCAATGGCCACTAAAAAATGTGGGTCACTCTGAAACTCCACCATTCCGTGTTGTGAATTAATTCAAAATGTAGGGGGCGGGGGGGGGGGGGGGGGGGGCCTCACATTTCTTATCTAGGTGATGAGCATACCGCTAGATGTTCTCCTATAATTTAAACATCATAATGTGTCAACAATGTTCAGGAGGTGTGATGTTGTTTTCTGATGTCTGGGGTGACAATAAAATTTTTCTGAAAGATTGACAAAAAATTTATCTGATTGACCAAAACTATAGGCTACTACGTCTTGTGCTTTACTTTACAACAACAAAATGAGAGAAAATAATGTCAAAGAAATAACAATGATAGGATTGGAAGCAGGACAATTAAGAATAAAATGGTACTACAATCAAATATTGTTCAAAGTTACTGGGCACTGTGAAAATTACACGGTCAAACATTTTCTCCTTGTTCTACAATTACTATCAGAAACTATTGTGATGGTCAAAATTGTATTAATTGCTTTCTATGGTTTTAATTTCTATCAGGGTCACACTTAATGTAGATGAAGTACAGTACTGGTATTAATGAGTGCTTGTTTTTCCTGACGCAAGAAAGAACAAAAAACAATACTGACACATCCTTTCAGCCTACACATGTAGGCCTACCTATAGTCCTGGGAGTCAAATCAAACTCAGCTTGACAACTCGCTTGAATGGACCTTATCTTCCGTACACAAATCAAACCGGGTTGGATGACAAATTGTCAAACTACCCGGAAATAATGTTCTATGATACTTTGATTAGTGGAGTTGGGAGATTGGTGGTTAGATAAGAGTGGTATCTGTTGACAATTGGCAGTTGTTTGGTAGGCTACCTACACACCAGATATGCATGTAATATTGTATGTTCATGGTTCCACTCATTTGGTTCTTAAGGCATTTTTCTTTCTTCAAATCATGTCTCTACCCTTTAACTGAAGTGAACAGATTGTTGGAGGTTTTTTTTTGTTCCTTTGTTTCTTACCTCTACTAGCAACATGTACATTAATTTCATTCCATACAAAGTTCTTAAAAGACATTAAACTGATCTTAAGTTATGAAAACAAACAAAACCAACATACAGTATGAAATAATGCACATCACTCTTTAAAGAGTTTAACTTTTCAAACTTACCATGCAACAGCATATAAGACGACACCACATCACCAAGTGCCAATAATTTCAATATTTGTTGAATTATCTAATCCGTTTCCTCCGAGATAGTGCAATTTTCAGAGGGTTTATTACAAGATGTGACACATCTGGTTCCCGTAGTCAACAGGTTTAAAGGGAATCAAAGTTCCAAAAAACCAACCTTGTATTGAAAACACAGAATGGACAACAATTATTGCTGACAGACCAACTCCATTTGGCAGCTTGCCTCAAAGCTGATGCACACACAAATGTACAGTACAATTTGTGTATTACTGTACAACCTCGGTGATATCCGCACACGCATACTGTACAGTGTACATGTGTATCATACACATTTGTTAGTCATGTGGAAAGTATGTACAGTATTTTTGTAAATGTATACATGTGGTAAATATTTAGAGAGTATGTGATCCCCCTCTCCTTACATCCCTTCCTGTCATTCAGATGGAATTAACCCTAGCAGCAGCATATAGACCCCATGCTATTAGTGACAGCACATGGCCTAATATCTACATGGTGCCAATAAGGTCAAAATATTGTTTGACATTGTGGATACTCATAAACAATATGAACTTACATATCTGAGCTATAGGCCTATACTATATTAATTTAAGAATGAATAAATAAATGTTTAAAGCCATTGGCTAAAATTTACCACAGTTAAAAAATGTGAGCTACATGTACATATTCCTCCATGCTCCAAGTGTCTTTGATAAGGTCTAAAAATAAAGCCCTGAAAAAAATTGTATTTCAAAATGATTATTTAGTGCTTTAAAAAACCTGCCCATTTCCTCCCATAGGCTTACTGTGTGTAGATCTAGGCTAGTTTTTACTCGCCCTGAGTACCAATTGTTTATTCATTCATATCTTGCCAGTGGCAGCATAAATTTCCAAACTTTTGTATTCTAGGGTGTATATGTGTCCATTCAAACACTACTCTGTAGCTCAGATAGCAAAGTTTGACAATTTTTTTTAATTTCAATCTCCAAAATGTTAGCCTGTTACTTTAAGCCAAGAATATAAGTTATGCAAATTATGTTGTCACTATGAAGATATCCAGGAGTGATTTATAAATATCACCTTGATATGTTACAATAAGCATCAATCTAATGCTTTGATTTACAGTGTACCCATGACAGGATAGAGAAAGTGTTTGTGATATAGCCAATTAACTCACTGACTGTGTGGTAAATGGTTTTGAATTGCAATTTTGTTTCAGGGCTTCATGTTTAGACAACACTAGCGACAATCGCACTAATACTGTATGTAGCAAACCTGTACATGTCAGGCCATGAATCTCAGATTTTTTCTTTAAGTTTTTTTTTTTTTTATTAAGTAAAGAAACATTGGAAAAGAGTAACTTAAATACTGTTACACAGCAAGACCATGGTACTAGTACTAGATCAAGTCAGACAGTATGTAGTTACAGCGTGTGACTCAAAAAGTCCTAATAAAATACTGATTATTGTTATACAAAATTGTTAAGATTTGCTAGATGACAACAAAACTAAAAGTCTGCTTACCCAGTCCTCATCAACTTCTTCATCTACTTCTTTTGTTGACATCATTCTTCTACACCAAAACATAAACACAAGTGCACAACAACATGCAAGAACAGAACTGCTTCAGGTTCAGCTACACGGAAGAGTGTACATGTAGTATGGAAAGGCAATATAAACTGCAATATACTTAGCAATATACTTGTATCCGATTCCATCTTGTTGGAACAAATGCGTTTACCACACCCGCTGTGTGGGATATTTGACTCTCAGCACGTACTCTCAAGTGGACCTCAGAGACTGGTATAGAAATAGATCTGTAAATTTAATATACCACTACCACCCACTACGGGCATAACCAGATTACTGAACCACATATGACAACAAATGTTGGAAGTAAACACATATAACTGTAAACATTATACTCAGAAATTCAATTATGATTTATGTTATACATATGTACATGTACGTAGTTTGTAAAAAGCAGTCAGACTGTAATTTACAGTGGTGATAGCGGCAGCAGCAGTAGAAGTAGTACTAGTAGTAGTAGGTGTAGTAGTAAACAGAGAACAAAATATACGAGGGCTCGGGCAATTTTGCCCCCGAAATGACAAAAAAGCCCCCGAAATTTGCAAAATAGCCCCCGTAAATTGCCATAGGGTTTAATACGAACATCTGAAACAGAAAAAGTACCCCCCGAAAAGAAAACTTTAATTTTTTCCCTGGTAGTAAAAGTAGAAGTAGTAGTAGTAGTAGTAGTAGTAGTAGTAGTAGTAGTAGTAGTAGTAGTAGTAGTAGTAGTACAACAATGTAGTAGTAGTAGTAGTAGTAGTAGTAGTAGTAGTAGTTTTAGTAGTTGTACATGTAGTAGTAGTAGTTATAGTAGATGTAGTACCGTATTTATTACCTGTAGTACAGGAAGTAGTAATTCGATGGTCTCTGCAAACAGTAATTGGCTACATACAATGAAGTAACCCAAGTGCTCCTTCTAGTACATTTATGGATAAAAACTAAGCCAAGCACTGCCTATCTTTCATATTTAAAATCTCCTTGGGTTACTCATGTGATATTGGGTAGATGTCTTACAAATGCCTAGACCTGATAAAGTTGAGTGTACTTTAACAGAGATAGATATGTGCAACATTCAGTACAGTAATACAATGTGTACAAACTCTAATCACATTCAATTTGATACTTGGTAATAGAAGAAATATATTTGCAGATGCAGATCACATGTAGTGCAATGCACTCTGCCTAATCTGCATAGAAAAGGGGTGCTGAGATGTCCCCTACCCCCTCCCTGGTACCAGGCTGTGGTTTGGTTTACCCACAGAAAGCCTTTAAATGATATCACAATACATGATGTTCATGTACCTACCATATCATATGGTGACAGACTCAACAATACTAAGCGATGACAAGGACTTTTATGTATGCCAATCAGGCACCCATTATCTCCTAACAGCTGATTAAGAACGATCGACATTCACACCTTTGCTCAACAAATATTACACGCAAATGTACACACGTACTACTTCACAGCTATTAACCATAATTTGTGGAAAACAAAGCGCTGCCGCTTTTGTTACATTGATTTCCTACTGTAACAAAATACAATCGTACCAGTACAAATGATCAGATTTATTGCACTTGACATCATGATGGAGTGTAGAATGAAGGCACACTGCCATCTGTGTGCATGCCCTTTGGGTGCACTCATAGTCTACTTTCCAGACTAATAATTGTTCTGATGTGAGGCATTGGCCATCAGTGTTATTCTGTTGTGTATATGTGAAACATATTCATGCAACTGCTACAATCTTAGCAAAATGCAGTTTATAGGGCTTGACGTATATGCAGTGCGCAGAATATTTGCGCTCCATTGACAAAAAAAAAGATGTGGGGATAAAATTATATTGTGAAAGTTAACTGGTTTAAAAGGATTTTCATATTTTGAGAAAAGCATGGGCTATTGTGTAACACTGAGCCCTGTACAGTTGGGCAGCCTGGTGGTATGTACGACTTTAACAGATTTGTTTTGTTTTTTTTCAGTTATTTTCAGGGTTTTTATGATTATCTTTCTGTCTTAAGGGTGTTGCCTACATGCAAAAACATTTTGATTAATTTTTTTTTTTTTTATTAGATTTTCCTTGACATGAGTATAGCCAAAAAGTATCATCATGGAATATGTAGAATTACCAAAGGAACCTAAATATTTATGTGCTTTGTTTTTATAATGGTGTTTGTTTTAAAAAAGAAATGTGGATATATAAATTGATGATAGTATACCTGAATACTAGTTAGTACAGTAGGTAAAAGATACAGATCTGTATGTGAGTACTGATCATTGAATGACTCCAATTGATAAATCGCAGTGATTTGTCAGTGTTGTCAGTGACTTAGTCACTGTATTCACTTGAAATACACAGTCAAATACACTAATTCCCTCAGTACCCCCCAACATACATTTTAATAGCCCCATTACCTCGTCATGTGATATTTTTCAAAATGGTACCAAAAGGGCTGTACATGCAGATGTGGTGATTACCATTTAGTAGCACTCTACATAAAATACATGTACATGTACACACACACTAGCACAAATAAATGAGGTTTACGGAGTAGACTGCTGCAGCAGGATCATTAGTCTGGCTTCCAGACATTTAGATTAACCCATCCTATCATGATAGGGTAACTACTACATATATCTCCAGTCAACTGCTTTAACTAAGACTAGTATCTTGATAATGTGGAAGGACTGGCAGTGACTCCACGGAAGAAAAGGTCACATGTTCTGGAACCAAGACTACAGTATCACTTGTAATTGATTGCCCGGAAAGTACTCAAGTGCACAAATATAAATTGTAAGTGTAAATGTGGTAGAAAATCATTTCTGAGGAAGTGATCACTTATTGCATGAAATATTAAATCCCAAATTCTTAAAGGCAAAGCAAGCAACTTTTACCAGAAAAGATTGATAAAATGTACATAAACTGTACAAGGGGTGAACAAGGGAAGGAACAGAGATGGGGAGATTACTTTTGTAGTTTTAGTCTCTGGATTAAAACAAACACGATAAATATCATATCTATATATTAGATCAAAACACAAATATAGTACAGTTGCTCTTTGACTCTGCATGA
Source organism: Eucidaris tribuloides (assembly GCA_001188425.1). Classification (NCBI taxonomy): domain Eukaryota; kingdom Metazoa; phylum Echinodermata; class Echinoidea; order Cidaroida; family Cidaridae; genus Eucidaris; species Eucidaris tribuloides. Next base: position 39,256 of record JZLH01S0619647.1, read on the forward strand.
ATACACCATGCATAAGCTCGGAGTAGATTGACTGATTTGGCTCCACAAATAGTGAAAGTACAGCTTTATATTGGGGGGATCCAATTGGGAGTAATTACCAGAAGACAAAATACAAACTAGGACTCTCTTGACGTAGTAGAGCGAATTTCTGGAATTGGTCGTTTCCCTGGAGACAGGAGGATGAAACTATTTGGGGATAATTGATTGGTTTTTGCAAGTCCGATGTTTTGAAAATTCACGTCATCTCACTCGTCTGACCATCCTAGATGAAAACTAAACAATGCTAAGATTCGGGCAAACAGCAGTAATGGAATTCTGACTTGCCTTGCATCCATTTCACTTTCTGCTTTCATTCTCGCTCTAACTGAGCTTGAAACTTCAGTCCTGATTATCATTCACCTTACAACAATAATGACAATTCTTGGTTTTTACAATACATCCTGTACAGTGCGCTACCTATTACAGAAATGCTGAAATCTGCAATGCCTCATGGGAAACAGTAGATATCACGAAGCCTACCTTCTTTATATTTAATGAAACAAAACCCGCCGCATAATTCCTTGCGATAATTACACTATTTTTGTTGAATTCTTCCTCCACTTTTGCCATGGTTTTCATTTTGTTAAGCATCAGAATGCTATTTGCACACTGCCAAACTTAAAAATTTTGAGAAATACCTGTGGATGAAAGACATACAGTTTGTGAAATGGCCACTCAACGCTGTGGCAGAACTGATGTCGACCCTGGAGCTGGAAATTGGCATGGCCGCTGGACCCGATAAGTGGTGCACCGCATTGTGAATATCGAGAATTTGTACACATTACAATATGCACTTAATGCTTGTAAACATGAAGAAGGAAGTAAAATGGTGTTGAGTTAAAGGCATTGTATAACAATGTTTCCAGTTTTAAAAATCTGAGCTACATGATACCTCATGCTACTAGTGTCTTTAGATATGGGTCTAAAAATGAAGCCCTTAAAGTGCTTAAAAAGCTGAAAAATCATTGAGAAGACCATTCCAGACTTTTCTCCAAGCTGCGTGTTGCAGGATTTCCTATTCGGCTGATTATAAAATTAATGTGCCAATTTGTATCTGTTACATTATTTACTAGTGACAGCATACTGCTTCAAACTTTTAGTGTTCTAGGGTGTTTTTGTCCATTCAAACACTGTCAGATAGCAAAGTTTCAACAATTTTTTTAACGGTCTTCCACAGTGATTATTACAGTGTCTTAATTTAAGTGACATTACTGTTGATACAACTGGTTTATGACACAAATACACTTCTTATAGAGACAAAAGCAGCTTCAGATTGCTATCAGGTGAACTTGTTCTTAGGGCTATTCACACTACCATGTAAGAAATATTTAGGTGAAAGTTGCAAGGCAAATATGTAAAAAAGCTCACCTGAAAAATCAACCCGGAGTGTGGATTTCAAATAGATAAAATTCTGTCATTTTGACTTCAAAAAGGAAACCAGTCATATTGGGATTTGAGGTACTAGTAAAAGTGTACTTACTTTTGATAAGATTTGATCAGTTTACTCTGCATGGAACTTCCTTTAGGAATAGCAGTGTCCACGTCTGGCATGGGTCGAGTTGCCCAGCGATCGTTCAAGGATTTGTCCACCACGGCCTCTAGGCTTCTGTAATAGATGCGGACAGGGGAAGGGAAGGGGGGGGAGGGGGATGGGAGAAGGGGGTGAAAAGGAAGATGTCCAGAACAGAAGATGAGTAGAGACAAGTTATTGGTGGGATGTCAAAGCGAAAGTGAAATTAAGCAGCCCACATGACTTAATGTACCTGTAAGAGCAAACATTCACATAATGAATTAAGAAAATCATATTGTTATAATACTGGAGGAACAACAACCGCCCACCCCCCCCCCCAAAAAAAAAAATACAGTTGTAAAATATCAGTAAGACTATGCAGATCAGGTGACAATTTTTTTCTCAGTCTCATCCAAAATCTATTCCCCATTTGTTTGATTTAAACATGCTTAAATGGAAGTACTGTATGTTTCCAAATATTTTTGTCATTATTTATGTACATTGTATCAGATGTGCAGTTGGTGATAACCATGTTCAGGTACCTGACTACCACACAATGTAATCTGTACACTCCTGTACTTGGGAATGACAGTATTTTGCACATTAATGTACACGTAAATTACAATTTGATTTGGTCATACATGTATCTGTTGACAGTATGTTGTACAATGAGTAAAATACAGCCTGCAATGAAATATACATTCTACATTTTATGAGAATCTAAATTTCATGAAGTATGCATGCATGCATTTCTAACCTGACCACTAGATAATGAAAGAGAAATGGAAATTTAATAGCACAAAATTGCTTTCTGCAAAATGAACACTGTATCAGCTGGATTACACTGTAAGGTGCATAATTTATTCCATGAAAATACACAAGCTCATGCTAATCAAAAGCATCGGGGGGGTCATTGCACTTGTAACAAAAGTCAATATCCCGCAATCAGATTATCAAACCATCATCCACGTACTGTACATTAAAATTCCCTCTGCTTTCAAATGGTCTTGGGGTCCCAAGCTGTGCTGTGTGATTGCACAGAAATGTGAATAAA